>CM056051.1:414915796-415202097 GCA_029574335.1 Rana kukunoris
TGTTGCCTGAAGACAAGGAAAAAACCGCTTTCATCACCCCAGTTGGGTTCTTTGAGTTCAACCGGATGCCGCAAGGCCTGACTGGGGCCCCAGCAACTTTCCAGAGGTTGATGGAGAAGACAGTGGGTGACATGAATCTCCTTGAAGTTCTGGTATACCTGGATGATGTCATAGTCTTTGGGAGGACGTTGGAGGAAACATGAAGAACGCCTTGAGAAGGTCTTGAAGAGACTTCATGATGAAGGCCTGAAACTCTCTATGGAGAAGTGCCAGTTCTACCAACCCTCGGTGAGTTACCTGGGACACATTGTGTCTGAAGAAGGAGTGGCAACTGATCCCAAGAAACTAGAAGCTGTCACTTCCTGGCCCAGCCCCACCAACGTAACTGAGCTCAGGTCATTCTTGGGTTTCTGCTCATACTACCGAAGATTCGTAGAGGGATTCGCAAAAATAGCCCACCCACTCACTGAACTCTTAAAGAAGCAGGAAGAAGCTGGTGAAAGTGCGGGTCAGCCGAAAAAGCCTAAAGAGGGGTCTAGAAGGAAGAAAGAGTCCATCCAGGATCAGTGGACTCCAGAATGTGAAGAGGCCTGCAGGAGGCTGAAGTGGAGTCTTACTACTGCCCCAGTGTTGGCCTATGCAGACCCTGCCAAACCATATGAGTTACATGTGGATGCCAGCCGCGACGGGCTGGGGGGAGTGCTTTACCAGGAGCATGAAGAGCACTTACGGCCAGTTGCCTATGTGAGTAGAAGTCTGACCCCTGCTGAAAGAAACTATCCAACTCACAAGCTTGAATTTCTGGCTTTAAAATGGGCAGTGGTGGACAAGTTGAAGGACTACCTTACGGGGCTGAATTTGTGGTCAAGACGGACAACAACCCCCTCACATATCTACTCACCACTGCAAAGCTGGATGCCACCGGTCACAGGTGGTTAGCTGCTCTCTCAGCCTTTACCTTCAGCCTGAAGTACAGACCAGGAGTTGTAACCGAGATGCGGATGCCCTGTCAAGAAGACCCCCATGACCCCTTGGAAGAATGGACCCAGCTTACTCCAGAAGGAGTGAGGGCCCTATGGGAGGGCACAAGTCAGTACCAGAGAGGTGGAGCCAGAGCTGAAGAAGTAGGAGTATCCTCAGCGGCGGTAACCCAGGGTGCTACTGTAACGTCTCCCAGGTCACACAGGAGGGCCTACCCAAGTTATCCAGGAAGGATCTCAGGAAGAGATCAGCAGGAAGATCCACTGATGTGGCTGTGGTGCTTGAAGCATTGGAATGTCGACAGCCTGATGTACTGCGGAAGAGTCCTGAGAGGGAAGCCCAGGTGTTATTGAGAGAATGGGATCATTTGCAGCTGCAGCAAGGGGTGGTCTACCGAAGGGGCCCTCTGATGATCCAGAAGCAATGGTGGCAGTTACTCTTGCCTGAAAAGCACAGAGAGACGGTACTGATTGCTTTACATGATCACCATGGACACTTGGGAGCCGAGAGAACTCTCCAACTAGTAAGGGATAGGTTCTACTGGCCTCACATGAGAAAAGAAGTGGAGAGCTACTGTCACTCCTGCCTCAGATGCATCCAACGGAAGACATTGCCCCAGAGGGCTGCCCAATGGGCCATTTAGAGAGTCAGGGCCCAATGGACCTGGTTTGCATAGACTTTCTTTTTGTCTGGAATCCGATCTGAGTGGGCAAGGTGACATCTTAGTGGTGACAGATCACTTCACCCGTTTATGCTCAAGCTTTCCCTACTAGGGATCAGCAAGCAACCACAGTAGCAAAGACTCTCGTGGAAAAGTTCTTCGTACACTATGGCCTGCCTCAACGCATACATTCAGACCAAGGAAGGGACTTTGAGAGCAGACTAATCAAAGGCTGTTGGATCTGTTAGGCATACAAAAGTCCAGGACTACTCCTTACCACCCACAAGGGGACCCCCAACCGGAAGGAATTCAACAGGACTCTCTTGAACATGTTGGGGACCTTGACTGCCGAGCAAAAACCTCACTGGAGTAAACACATTGCTGCATTAGTCCCATGCCTATAATAGTACCAAAAGTGATGCCACTGGATATTCCCCGTACCGACTGATGTTTGGCCGTGAAGCAAGATTGCCAGTGGACCTGGCGTTTGGTTCCTCCTTGGACCACAACCTCCGAGGCCTCCCATAAAGGGTATGTGGACAGACTACGGCGGAGCCTGAAGACAGCTTACGAGCAGGCTCACGCCACCTCGGATTCCAGGGGGGAGAGGAACAAGAGGAACTTTGACCTGAAAGTGAGAGTCCAGGATCTTCAGCCAGGTGACGGGTCTTGTTGAGGAACTTAGGCATTCCAGGCAAACACAAGTTGGCTGATCGCTGGAAATCACAGCCATTTGTTGTGTGCAGGAAACTTCCAGGGCTCCAGTGTATGAGATCAAGCCAGAAGGAAAAACTGGGCCGGTAAAAACATGGCACCGGAATCACCTCTTACCTCTCACTGAGGCAGTCAGGACAAGCACAGAGAAGGAATCTACACCCACTGATGTGTGTAGACCAATAACCAGGTCCCAACCTGCACCTTCTATAGATGAGGATGAGGGAGTGGAGATGAGCTGGCTGTGGCTTCCTGAAGATTCAGAACAGATGCTGATGTCCTTTCGGAGGTAGAGGAGGATGATAATGGAACTCTTAGGGCAGAGGCCCCGGAATTTGTGCCGACCACTCACTCTGTAGGAGAGCCCAGTGCTTCCATTCATTCCCCACCCTTAAGCATTGAACGGAATGATGACCTTGGCCCAGAAAGGAATGGACACTCCAAAAGTGCCCAGAGCAAAGAGAGACATTCGCCACCACGCAGACTGACTTATGACACATTGGGCGAATGCTCTGAAGCCTCACAGTTTGTGAGCAGAAGAAACTTTGAAACTGCCTAGTCCCTCTACTCTTGATTTAGTAAGGGACAGCCCCAGCTCACCCCTTGACACATCTGTACCAGACATGGTAGTATCAGCTGTGGGTGCACAGGATAGCTTCCCACTGTATGACAATTGGTGGGAAGCTCCTCTGTCCGTTTTGTGTGAACGTATAGAAACTAGAATGCAAGATAGGATTAGCAATTTGGACCTCTTTGGGGGACCAAAAGAGACAAAGTAGGGGGAGTGTGTAGCGCTGATGTATATATATAGTACATAAATGTGTATATTGCATTCCCTAAATGGCATTCATGGACATTGAGATTGTTGAGTGTTTGGAGCCATCTAGTGGCCAATTGTTGTTAATGCAAAAAGGATTCCACTATCTGATAAATATTGAAGAAAGACTATTGGTTCTCAGATTTGACCTTTGTAAATAGGAAGTTGATCAAAGACCCAGGAACAATTTCTTGCGCAGTGCATGCTGGGATTTGCTATATAAGGAGTGGGAGCAGCCATCTTAGGCCCTTTGGAACCGCATGGGCAGCCGGAGAGGATCTGTGAGGAGACGGGACCGAACAGCAAGGCCCACGGACATTTCCATTGAGCATCGGAGGACGGGAGTCCCCCAGCAGAGTTGGCCTGGTGTTTGATCCAGCAGACGGAGCCACGGGAGGAGGTCGCGAGACTGTACGGAGCCTGTGTCCAGTTAGGTGAGTGGGTTACGGCCCACAGTTTGTTATGCCTCACACGCCATTAGACTAACACACAGGCCTCACTACATACTTCCAAGAAGAAGCGGAGGGGTTGCCTTTAGGAAGGTTGAAGGCCTAGTTGTTCGGGACGCTCTCCAGAAGGCCAAGGCAGTTAACCCACTCATTGCGGAGACATTTCTTTTTCAGGAAGTTTACTCGTTTTGTTTGGATTACAAATTACTTGGGAAACATTATTAGCTAGCGAAGAAAGAAGATCAAGAACTGACTGTTTTTTTTTTTTTGTGAGATCTCACGGTTACCTTACAAAGTAGGGGGGAGCTCCTAGGCTTAGTTTTATTTTCTTATTCATATACCTGCAGGTATACTGTTTGCCATTTGATTGCTGTATAGATTTTATTTTAATTGTGCTCTCATCCCATGTTAGGAGGATAGCACAGTTTATGTACTGGTGTTTCTTTACTTGCCAATTATCAACAGTAAAAGAATACTACTGTTTAAGCATACCAGGGTTGTGGCGTATTGCTTTATTCACTCTAGGTGCCGCTCGTGGATCCTGAAGTTACAAACAGGTATCTGGTATCACATTGTACAGTATTGTATTGTATTGCACCACAGCTGTGTAAAAGGGGACTGAGCCTTATCATTGGGGTTGTAGTTAGAGTGCAGGCCCAAAATTTAATCAGCAGCTCCTGCGGGGGTCAGTGCTACACTTGCTACAAAAAACTGAGGCTTAACCAAGCTGGGGGGAGGTATGCCTCTTTTTTCTGATGTCCATTCACCTGAAGGTGGCAGCATCACCCAAGAGTTCAAGGAAGTACACGATGTCCTGTGATGTAAAATCCTATTTTCATTGTTTGTATTCTATGAACAAATATACCATGTCAATCTTTATTGTCATTTGTCCAAGAATATATGCTCTATCTGTAGGCAATGATTGAAAAAATATCTGTTGCAAATTTTATTTTAAAACAAATGGATTTCCAGGGTGTTATAACACTTTTTTACATGACTGTATGTGCGCAGAGATGTCGTTTTTTGTTGTATGTGGCCACATTGATAGCTACACACATACATCTGAAAAGTTCAGGTTGAATTAAACTTCCTTTTGCTCTGTAAGGCAGAGGTGTATTTAGGTTTTGTGCTGCCCTAGGCCTGACTAAACTTGTGCACCCCTAATTTAAATATGACCCACCCTGTAACAGATTGACCCGTGACAACCAGAGACGTTGGGAGGATGAGAGATACTCCTGTGCTAGCTGCACTAATAATTCTTGGGTCGAAATCCACCCTGTGCCCTTTTGGGTGTAGGGTTTCTAATAGGATCATAATTCATGTATTACATGAGATGGGCTACGATTAGATAATTAGCCTCAGTGAGTGAATAGGGGGGTGGGGACTGCATTGTCCTGTGATTACCTGTACTGTACAAAAAAGTTGGGAAGAAACCATTAAAGTGTTCATATCCTTGGAAGCAAATACAGAGCTAGTGTCTCGTCTTGATTATGGGAATTGATATGGATCGTGTATGTAGTATTGTCGGAGTGTGTCAGATAAGCTTGTCGTGGTTGGATGGAAGGTCGTAGATTTCCTTTTACTTTCTGGTTGCCCATAGAGCAGGAAATGAAGGGAAATCTGGGACAAGGATGGTAAAAGTGTTGCCTATAGTTCAGTTCTACTTTGAGTAGATGGTGCAGCAGAAAACATATAGCACAGTGAGGAAGGTTTGTGGTCCAGGATGACAAAACAGTCAAAATTGGAAGCACCCCCCCACAGTTGCAGAATGCTGGCCGCCCGCATACTAGAAGCAGCGCGGCCACTTTATGGGGGCGCTAGACTAATTTTCCTAACAGTGTAGCGCAAGCCGGCGGGGACTCTTTTCGTGCTGCCCCCCTGGAAAGTGCTGCCCTAGGCCTGGGCCTTGTTGGCCTAGGCCTGGATACAGCTCTGCTGTAAGGGTTGTGTTGTCAGTCACAGTGATAAAAAAAAAGGGCCCCAGTAGGTTTGCATAGTATATACTGTCATGTTTGGGAGCTAAAAGAATAACTTTACCATTATTCGTTTTAAGAAACAATATTCAGATTTTTGCAATATAAGAATGTGCGATTGGAAGACTGGGTGGCCTGTTCTTTGTGATCCTCCATACTTGAGGAAAGAAGTGAAAAACAATTGTAGCATATTTAGATAGGTATTTTAATTGTTTATGTACTAATTCATAAATAAAAACCATACATATAAAAAAAATTAAACTCCTGGTAAACAAATCACATCTAATCATACCGACACATTTTTTGCAATGCCCTCATGAAGAAAACTACATTTGTGAAAATAGATTTATTTTAGCTCTAAAAAAAAAAAAAAAAAAAAAAAAAAATTATATTTCAACTATTGGCTTCCTCCAGAGTTTAACACTACTTTAGGCATATCTTGGATCAGTGGGTCAGCAAAAACACTGACAAACCTGTGTAGCTAGTTTAAATAGGATTAGAAAAATTATGGAGAAGAACCCGGGAACTAAGGGTTGATTCTGAGTGACAGGTGAGCACCGAGATGGTACTATGAAAAGGGACAGAGAACCACCCAGAGAGAGAGAGGTGTTCTTTCTGAGAAAAAAAAAAAAGAACAATGGAGGGTGAAATATTGGATGGAAGTTAGAAGGTATGTCAGGAATGATAGAAGAAAGATGGTATACAGTGGAGAGGAGCACAGGGGAGGTGTGTAATAGTTCAATCCAATGCTATGCAGCTGGGTGATGCAGGGCAGGGAGGTTCCCACTTCAGCTGTGCCCCCTCTGGCATGCATCTTCTGTCTCACCTGGCAATCTAGCATCATTGGTAGTTAGGTTGCAAGCTGCCCGGTGGTTCGGGTGGCAGCCTGAACCTTAAAGGGATTGTAAACCCTTAGGAGAGTCTTCTCCAACATGGACACTCGATGGGGAGAGGAGCCACCAGCACCGCTAAGGGACCCCAGAAGAGGAGGACCAGTGCCAAAACTAACTGCACAGTGGAGGCAAGTATGACATGTTTGTTATTAAAAAACAAAACAAACAAAAAAAACCATTAACACCAAGCATACACTGCACCCAAGGCTACTGTTACTGTATGCAGACCCAACAGCAATGGAGAAGCAATTGCTTGACTGGAGATTTGACAATCCAGTAATGACCCAACTACGGAAATAAAATTCCTGTCAAGCTTAGTCATCTCCAGCAATTTCCCAGGTATAGGTATACACACTCCAGGGATAGGGCTAGCCTTTTTTTTAAAGCAATTGTCTTTAAAATAGAAAACGTTTGCTGCTTATAAGGTGGCTATGCATCCAACCACCAAGTCTGTAGGCAATGGTTTAAAGACAGAACTGCATCAGAAGCTGGTTTTCTAGTATCAGAGGTTAGGCAGATCCTTCCCAGGAGGACAAGGTTGGATAGGCCACATCTTCATTCTAATCAACAATTAAAAGGCATCCATGGCTTGTCATCCTTAATAGGCCTTGTGGCCGGCATCTGTCTGTCATCTTGTAGTGGTATAGGTCCAACATTGGCTTCCTAGCCTCATTCTATCTCTTCCTCCGCAACAGTTTGGATTCCCATTGCTTTTTCCTGAAATTGGAGAAAACGATTTAGATGTTGCATGGAATGATTCTTACTACAGATATCTTACCAAATTTTATTTTGTTTAAATGCATTGAAATACTATACAAACGTAACCTAAGAAAAAAGCTGAAGTTTAGTGCATTTTTTGAGGATACAGCACCAAACACAATAGGTACTGTATGTGTGTGTGTGTGTAATGGTATGTACATTGCCACAAGGCAGCTGCTCCAGCTAAAATAAAGGTGACCAGATTTTTTATATGAAATCCGGGGACATATTTTTTTTTTTAATAGTAATGGCGGCCATCAGCGTCTCTCTAGTCTCACTCTCCGGGCCACGGCTACTACTGGATGGGGTGTGGAGGAAGATCCCTCTACCAGGGAAAGCAAGGAAATAAACAGGCAGGCGGCTGGTCGGGACTTGAGCCAAGGCAGAAGAACATGCAAGTGGAGCTGAATGGGCATGTACCCGAAACTGAAGAAATATTCCCTCCACTCCAACCAGCACAGGATCATCAGAAAGGGGCACAGATAATGGAAATAAATACAACCCCCACACCCCCCCCCCAGTGGAGGTGTATAATTCATTTTTTTATTCTGCACTGAATGTCTTTGAAATTGCCCCAGCCCATGTTCGAATCCAATCCAGGGACAAAACCGGGGACAGACTTGGTTCGGGGACAGTGTGCTCAATCCGGGGACTGTCCCCTAAAAACGAGGATGCCTGGTCACTCTAAGCTAAAAGTCATCTCTGCAGTGACTCCTTAACAGCCAAATGGATGTCTTCTTGTACCACTCACCCACCCTTTTCTACCCTCTCTACCATTCACAGAGCTTTTATATAAGTTAATGACTGCACACGTTCCATATGTATGGATGTTTAGTCCTACATCACACCAGTGCTTGTGGATTGGTGCTGGTGATGGCATAGCTTATTTGGCCACTACTGTATAGTGAGCTGGGGTGTCGTATAAATTAAATGATTTTTGTGGTGCATTGCATGTTTTTTTTTTTTCACGCTTTGAAGCCCCATTGGCAACCCATTCAAATGAATAGGCTTCACTGCATGCAAACCTGTGTATGGGCTATAAAGCATAGCTGTTCCCCTTCATCCCCTTTAGGTTGATATTTACATGAATCTTATGGCTAAAACCTCCTTTCTGCTGACCATGTCTAATCATTCAGTCCTACTTTATGCTTCTATGGGGCCGTTTCCTGATATAGGATGTGGGTGGGGCCAGGAGGTTGGTAGCCAAGTTGAAGGAACGACACACAAAGTCCAGAAAATGTTAAACAGCAATTGTATTGATATGTTGCAGGTAAAACAGACGAGGTAAACGGCAATCTACAACCGCTAGCACTAGTAATATGGCTGTAACAACTGTAGCAGAACACTTGAATTAACAGTTTCAGGCATTCTAGTAGTATACAAAAAGGGGGGTGTTTTCCGCGCCAATAACAGATAAACAATATTACAATTGAATAACAAAAAATATCTAATAGTATAAATTAGATAAGCTGCTCCTCAGATTCTAGTAGTATAGCTAATGCTATAGCTTCAGCACCACAAGATACAGCACTGTGTAAAAGTTTTAGGCAGGTGTGAAGAAATGCTGTAAAGCAAGAATGCTTTAAAAATTTACAGTATCTCACAAAAGTGAGTACACCCCTCACATTTTTGTAAATATTTTATTCTATCTTTTTATGTGACAACACTGAAGAAATTACACTTTGCTACAAGTAGTGAGTGTACAGCTTGTATACCAGTGTACATTTGCTGTCCCCTCAAAATAACTTAAAGCGGAGGTTCACCCTGAAAATAAACTATCTACCATTAGATCCAGCATACTGCTGATTTTTTATTTTTTTTGCTGTACTTCGCGTTTTATCGTTGTTCTCATCCGGCTCCGAGCGGGGACTCCTGTGGGGAATAGGCGTTCCTAAGACAAGGCGTAGTTGATTGACGTGCTGGTAAAGCTCGTCACGCCTTCCGAAAATAAACAAAGTGTGACTCGGCTGTTTACGTCGCTATACGGCGCCTGCTCTTGCTGACTGCGCAGGCGCCGTAAAAAGCCGAGTCACACTTCGTCTATTTTCGTAAGGCGTGACGCGCTTTACCAGCACGTCAATCAACTACACCTTGTCTTAGGAACGCCTACCCCCACGGTAAGTACAGCGCGCGGGGGGGGGGGGGACCAGCATACTGCAGATGTCAGCAGTATGCTGGATCTAATGGTAGATAGTTGATTTAGGGTGAACCCCCGCTTTAATGTCTAAAAAAAACGCTGAAACAAAAGTCAGTATACCCCCCTATGTGAAAATGTCCAAATTGGGCCCAATTAGCCATTTTCCATCCCCAGTGTCATGTGACTAATGTTAAAGTCTCAGGTGTGAATGGGGTGCAGGTGTTTTAAATTGTGATGTTATTGCTCTCACTCTCTCATACTGGTCACTGGAAGTTCAACATGGCACCTCATGGCAAAGAACTCTGAGGATCTGAAAAAATTAATTGTTGCTCAACAAAGATGACCTAGGCTATAAGAAGATTGCCAAGACCCTGAAACAGATCTGCAGCATGGTGGCCAAGACCATACAGTGGTTTAACAAGACAGGTTCCACTCAGAACAGGCCTTGCCATGGTCAACCAAAAAGGTTAAGTGATTTTATTTGATTTGGATTTCTCTTTCGTTCATTTACTTTCCATTTTGTTCATCTATAAAAAATAAAACTTCTAAATGCTTACATTTCTGAAAGAATTTGTAAAGTTTTTTTCACATATGCCTAAAACTTTTGCACAGTAGTTTATTACACGGGCATAGTAGGGGGTGGCTGACTGGCAGAGTGGTAGCACAAGTGGGAGGTGATGTAGCGATAAATGTCCTGGGCCAGTAATGGCGAACTTTAGTACCCCAGATGTTCTGGAACTACATTTTCCATGATGCTCAACTTCACTGCAGAGTGCATGAGCATCAAGGGAAATGTAGTTCCAAAACATCTGGGATGCCAAGGTTCGCCATCACTGTTCTGGGCAGTAATTACAGAGACCAGTATATAGCAGGGCATACAGCAGTGTCCCTAATATCTCCCTTCTTAAGCAGGAACCTTTCCCTGCGGTTAATTCACTGTCCCTGACAGGTGTGGTTACTCTCCCTACTCTAGCCACTCGCAAATGCATGATGATATTTATTAACCCCACCCATGCTAAAGAAAGCTGCCAAAGGTCACTTACTGTTGCATTTTTAAATTGGACCACTGCTCCCCTGGTCACACCTTATTCCTCCTAACTTCCACTCTATCTGCACACCAACACATTGCCACCTATAGAATGGATCCAACAAGGAGACAATCGGGAGACAGCCCTTTAGAGGTCTACGGGGAGCAACTGCGGAGGCATGGACAATGAACAAAGCTTTTCCATTGCAGGGTGTGAAGAGTGCAGCAGGTTATGGCCTTGGGTCCAGGTAACTATGCATCTGGCATGGGAAGAGAGGTTTCTTAGAAGGGGCTAGGCAGGAAGGATAAGTGTCATTTATGTGAAGTCCCGAAGAGTTCTTGCAACTTTCACTCTTAAATGTCTTTCAGCAAAAGAAAAAGCTTGCAGTTCAGGCTTTGCAGACATAAAATGAATTTGCTTCTACAAAAAGTTACATAACTCTTGCATTCTGATATAATGAAAACATAGATTTTTCACTTTATCTTACCCATCCTCCTCTGCTCTGAATCCAGGGGGAATAGTTGTCTTGGAGATATCGTGTTCCAAACCCAAGGATCTTATTCATTGGTTGATTTTCTAGAGTGGTGAGGGCAGTGGTGGCGTGGAGGCACATCGCAATCTTACTGGTCTGCTCCTCTTCTTCTGCATCGGAGGTGGGGACCACCTCCGAAAGAAAACAGTCTGTCACTTTCTTGTAAAAGCTGTATGACCACAGCCCTTTAATTTTCTCCATGAGAGTTCTTTCCTCTGTTATCTAAAAAAAAAAAAAAAAGAGAAAGACAGAAGCAGCCGGATGAATTCTGTAGTTTTTGGAGATATACTGTCAGCCCAGATTCAGTCAAATTCAAGGAATGCGATAGTTGTAGCCCATGTCCTGGATAGGTCTGTGTGTGATGTCGCTTGAAGCACTGACACCAGCTGTAGTCCACTACTTGTAAATCTCCCCCAAATTCATTAATAGCCTTTGCTTCACAATCCTCTTAAGGCTGCAGGTTATCCCTGGTGCTTGTGCACCTTTTCTACCACACTTGTTCCCTTCCATTCAACTGTCCATTAAAATGCTTGGATACGGCACTCTGAACAGCCAGCTTCTTCAGAGCAATGACCTTCTGTGACTTACCTTCCTTGTGTGCGGGTGTCAATGACTGTCTTCTGGACAACTGTCAAGTCAGCAGTCTTTCCCTAGAGATTGTATGACCAACCTACTGAACCAGGCTGTGAGACCATTTAAAGGCTCAGGAAACCTTTACAGGTGTTTTGAGTTAATTATCTGATTAGAGTGTGACACCATGAGTCTACAATATTAAAAGTTTAGGGTATTTAGGAATTAGTGTGCGTTTTTTATTAGCAGAATTGAATTGTGATAACCCTCAATGAAAATAGACTGTTAGGTTTAAAGCACACACACTACCAACTAACCCAATAAGAAATGTAAGCTTTGAAATCCAATCCCTCCACAGTTTGTATTGCAACCCATTCTGTTGAGTTCCCCAGTAAATGGTGTTGCTGCCTTTCAAAACTTCCTGGATGACACCTCATGTGGTAACATTAAAGAGGAGGTCCGGGCTCTTTCAGAAAAAAATAAAAGTCAGCAGCTACAAATACTGTAGCTGCCGACTTTTAATATTAGGACACTTACCTTTCCAGGAATCCAGCCGTGTCTTTACCCCAACTCTCGGCCGCCAGCATTGCTTTTTAAAGCGATTGTAAAGGCATGCAAACTATGCCTATACTTACCTGCTATGTGCAAGGGTTTTGGTCATAGGTGCTCCGATCCTCTATTTCTGGGGTCCCCCGATGGTCCTCCTCATTGGGTGCCTCCACGGAGAGCCGCATTTTATGGGGGCACGCTCCCTTGGCTCCCGTGTCACTGGATTTTATTGACAGCAGAGGGAGCCAAAAGGTTCCTGCTGCTATCAATCTATTCAATGAAGACCAGAGACATCGGCTGGAGCTGCTCTGCCCGTCCTTGACACTGGAACAATTGGGCTCAGGTAAGAAAAGGGGGGGCTCTGGGGGGAGTTGAATCACAGAAGGTTTTTCACCATAATGTATAGAATGCATAAAGGTGAAAAAGCCTGAAGGTTTACAACTTCCTACTGCGCATACTGTACATGAAGCGCGTTGTTTTCTGAATGGCCCAGCGGCGGGGGAAGGAGGGGGTCTGAACCTCCGGGTGATCTTGCCACGGAGAGAGCAGCCAGAAGTGGGTACCTGATAAAACCTGGTACCCGCTCCCCCCCCCCCCAAAGGTGCCAAAGGTGGAGCTTTCCCTTTTGAGTTGAGCTCGGCTTTAAATTGCCATAGGGATCATAACTAAAATATGATGTACAGTAAATCTCACCTTATCATTTAGTCTGTCTCCTGTTGCTCTCAGAATCTGGACGATGTTGGCAATTAATTCATCTTCATCTGTGAAAGAATACAAAGTAAGTGTCCTTGATTCTCCTAGAAATACAGTAGGTCTTACAACAGAAATAATATTAGGGCCCACTATGTGCCGCTGGAGGACCCTGATACTTCTACCCAACTCTCCTATGCTGAAATACTCTTCACTTCTGGAGTATTCTGCTGCTTCCTTCATCTAACACTCCTCTCCTGAAATACTCTCTGCTGCTGGGGGACTCTGCTCCTTCCTCTAACACTCCTTTTCATAAAATACTGCTGGCGTTTGCAGCACTTCCCTGTTTCCCTGATTGTGTGATGTTCAGCAGGCTTGCTGCTCACCGATTGCTACATGTTGGGTAGACTTTGCCACAGGCGCAAAGGGATGCACTGTGACCAGGGGCATTGCTAGGTGGCATAAAGACCAGGGGCTTCAGCCCGAAGCCAGAACCGGGGGGGGTGCGACGCGACCTACGCGTGTGTGTCACACACTGACGTACGTGTTTGTGTGTGTCAGTACACACAGACATGCAAGTCAGTGTGTGTGTCAGTTACACATTCCATGAGATCAGCATGTAAGCAAGCTCTTAGGCACACTAGCATGTCTTTCAGGGTTGTTTCTGACCCATGACCTACGTACACCACTGACCTGACCTGTCCTACATACACTGACCTGTCCTGACCAACATACACTGACCTGTCCTGACCAACATACACTGACCTGTCCTGACCAACATACACTGACCTGTCCTGACCAACATACACTGACCTGTCCTGACCAACATACACTGACCTGTCCTGACCAACATACACTGACCTGTCCTGACCAACATACACTGACCTGTCCTGACCAACATACACTGACCTGTCCTGACCAACATACACTGACCTGTCCTGACCAACATACATACACTGTGACTGACCTGGTCAATCCAGATCAATTCAATTTGAATTCTGTGTGGTTGCTAGGGCGAATTGTTTTCCTCACACTTCTCTCTTTGTAACTGTATAATCCTTAAGCTTACCATCACCATCGTGCTGGATGCTGGAAACGCGCTTCATCATCCGGAAGCTGCTTTCCTTTTCTTGCTTATTAATCTTCTGTACAATGCGCTGCAACTGGCTGACAATACTCCTGGCTCTCTCTTCCTCTGGGTCCTTCGCTGTTACCAAAAAGAACATAAGTGAAATATTAGTAGGAAAAAGTAAATATCAACAGTTTTCACTTTGCCAAGGTTTCATCAAAAATTGTAACATTTTGGCAAAATGCATTGGAGACATTAACCCCTTCACACCTAAGGATAAAACAAATCTATGCACTATTTTGCAACTTTGACAAGCGTTAGTAAAACTGCACATATCATCACTACTTTGTGCATTCAGGTGATTTATACTGCAGTTTCAGGACAAATTTGTCTTCCATTTGGTGGTAAATAGTAATGGATATCTCCTGATTTTTTTTTTTTTATTATCAAAGAAATAGTGGCCCAAAATTTTAAGAAAAATATTATTTTAAAATGTAGCTGTATATTCTACTGCTATATTCCACCAAAGAGCAACACAAATTAAATTTCCCTGTTGCTGTTGATTTCAGCGATACCACATTTGTGTATGTTAGTTGTTGTTTGTACCCGTAGTACAGCCCAGAAACAATAGGATAAATTAAAAAGCAAAATGAGCCCTATCGAAAACACACTGACACTAATTTAAAAGAAAATCCTGTCCAAAAATAAATAAAAAATTCTGATCCTGTCCTTGACTCAAACACTACCCCTGGCATCAACCTAAATTAAACCTTGATCTAGGTATTTTTTTACATTTTATTTTATTAAATATATTTTTTTTCCTCCAAAAGCAGAACTCTGGACGACAAAAGAGTAACTTCCCTTTGATTTAGACCCAATTTAGATCTTAATTCAATCAAACTGAGTCAAGGGGCCAAGGTAGAAAATTATCAGACATTTTGTATCAATCTGCAGCACCGAGATACTTTGTTCATGAATAGGATCATACTTTTATCAGTCAGACTATGAGATTCCATGGTGGAAATAATTAATACAATTAATAACTTACAGTCGAAATCAACTTTCTTGTGTGTCGCATAATCGATCGAATAGGTTGTCAACTAAATATCAATTAGGGCCCTTTCACACGTGCGGACAGTATGTCCATATTTCATCCATTAATTTTTGGATGAAATACGGACATACATTAATCCCTATGGGAAAGCGGGTGTCAGCGGATGAACATCCACTGACACCCAATCTCATCGGTCCCTGCTATGGTCCGATTCTGTAATTGGAGGAAAATCCTATTTTTCCATCCGTCTACAGAGCGGATCGTGTGAATACGGACAGATGGTCCGCGTTCATCCGATCCCCCCATAGAGGAGAGCGGAGATCTGACAGGGCAGTCCCTGCATGGGATTCATACGTGGGAATGGGCCCTTATTTCTGCAGCTTCTCCATTGAAGTCTATTGAACCAAAAAAATTTTAAAAATTAAAAAAGCAAAAAAAGGGCAGTTTTGCATTTAAAAAAAAGAGCCTGACCATTTCCAAAAATGCAGCGGCTAAAAAAAAAAAAGAATAGATGTGAATGTGTTCCATAGGAAACCATGTTATATTAACTGTAGTGCGTTTCTGCAAAAAGCACCAAAAAATGCATAGGTGTGAACCAAGCTTTAGTCCAGGTTCACACTGGGTACTATTTAGTTTGATTTGAGATGTGATTTCACATGTGAAATCGCATCTCAAATCGGTGGCAATTGCTGTCCTAATCGGTGCGACGCCGCACCGATTTAAAAAAGTAGTTCCTGTACTACTTTTTGCGATTTCAGGACGCGATTTACATTGACATCTGTGCAGAACCCTGCACAGATGTCTCCTAAATCGGGACTGCCAGAGGGAGTGAAATCGCGCGATTTCACTCCCGCAGCCCAGTGTGAACCAGGGCTTAGTCTGATTGCTTCCTAACTAGCATGTGTATCCTTAGATCTGCTTATGGCTGCTTCTAGCAGAGTGAGGCTGGATTTACACCTATGCAGTTTTAGTGCTTTTTGAATTTTGCAGATTTGCACTACAGTCCATATACCGTGGTTTCCTATGGAACACGTTCTGTAGTGCAAATCTGCAAAATGCAAAAAGCTCAAAAAATACATAGGTGTGAATCCAGCCTGATTTTGTCTCGTTAGGCTGGATTCACACCCATGCAGTTTTCGTGCTTTGTGCATTTTGCAGATTTGCACTACAGTCCATTTTACATTGTTTCCTTTGGAACAAAATCTGTAGTGCAAATCTGCAAAATGCACAGGTGTGAATCCAGCCTTAGGGTCCCTTGCAACCACAACATTTTACCCAATTTCAAACATAAAAAGGTCAAATTCTCTCTATCCAACAAGCTGTTTTCACAAATCCATACTGAATCACAACACTCTTTGCCAGACCGTCTCCTCCACCTCTGACCTGTTTCACCCCAGTTGAAATTTAGTCATGAAGGTCCTTCATGACTAAACCCCTATTGAGGTGAAACATGTGGAGGAACAGGCCTGAATGAGTTGCACCTTTGGTGGCTGGGGAGTAAGCCTGCTATATAACTTTTTTCTAACCTACCCTTTTCCAGAGGATCATTCATAGTTTTCTTTGGCGGTCGGAGACATGCAGGGGTCAGTGTCTTTGGCCAGCGCTTCTTTTTGTGTTTGCTTTTTGATGTTTTGGTTTCTCCATTGGCTTTTTCCTCCTTCCCATTACCGATGGTTGTTTGGCCCCCCTGAGAGGATACCGCCCTCTGCAGATTCAAAAATTTGCTTTCAGAAAGTGAGCGCTGAGCGTAGACCATCAACACCCTGAACTCCATGGTGACCTCTTCTTCCTCCTGGAGGGGAATCTCCTCCATCGTGTGCTCCGGAACTGACACCATTCTGACGCTGTCATGACAAAATAGAATTTTCATTATGTACTCACTAATGGCACTTATTAAACTAATACATATGTATTCTACTGGCACATATAAAAGACGCAGCTTTGTACTCATTATCACATCATTATGGGTCAATTCACACAACTGTTACGAGTGGCTATTCCAGCACAGTCCACATGACAAGGCACAATGTCTCCTGTGTGCCCTCTTCACACCACTGTATTGTGGTGGTGTGTGGGCATGGTACTTCAAAAAAAGACTATATGCACTACTTTTTTTTTCAGCACAGCAAGAGGCAATCTACCGCTTCACACCGCATGACGGCCAATTAAAAACTTTATTAAATGTCTGCGTTACATTTCAATAAAGTCGTTAAAAAAAGGGTGAACAGTGTGGTGATCCCACTAGACCACACCGCACACCCGCCACATCATTATGCAGAGACTGGTGTGAATGGACCCTTAAGGTATCTTGTAATCTCCGTACAGCAGAGCTCAGAATGTAAGAGGGCAAAACAGCCAATGACTTGTGTTGCAGTGCTCATGTGCTAACAGAAAACATACTGACAGGAGCAGAGTGACAAAGATAAGTTCCTCATTTGTTTCTCCTCTCACTTACCACAGGTTGAGGGAGGGACAAGACCTGTGCCACTAAACATAGATTTCCTGCCCCACCAGACAGGGAGGTACTGGTTGGTAAAGCTGTGTAAATTTCAGGACCGGATGGACTGAAATACCAATCCTTTGGCAAGTAGGACAGCTCTGATATATGTATATCATCTGTGTATCTAGTGGTTTGCCTTAAAGGGGAGTTCCACCCACAATTTCACTTTTTAAATATAAATACCCCTGTAATACACAAGCTTAATGTATTCTAGTAAAGTTAGTCTGTAAACTAAGGTCCGTTTTGTTAGGTTGTTACATCATTAACATTAAGAGCATTAAGAGTTTATAATCTAGAAATAGACCGTGGCCATCTTAAGTGTGGGCATCAGGAAGCCAGACTGTATGACTTCCTGGATTTCAGTTTTGCATATCTCGCACATGCTCAGTGCTGCACAAGCAATGTAATAGGTTTCAGTCAGGTTTCAGTCAGGTTTGCAAGGACTACTGGGAAACATGATGCCTATCCCAGAAACTCTTGCAAATAGCCTTGTGACTTAATAGCCTAGGCTAATAAGGAGGAGGAAGTAATGAAGGACTACAAAATAAAGGTATTTACAGGCGACAAAATAAATAAAAATTGTCCATTCTGAACACTATGAGATTAGGGCATGCAGCACAGACAAACATAAAAAAATGGGTGGAACTCCACTTTAATTAAGCTTAGCTTTTTTTTTTTTTCCCCCAATTTCTATACAAAACAACAATCACGAAAAAAAAAATTACATTCCATAAACTTATCCCAATAATGCATGCAATATAATTAACAAAGTATGTCAGTTCAGCTCCAAATTCCAGTACACAAAATCAAACAACATTACATAAAAAATAAACAGAAAAGAGAGCTCCAGAAACACATCTGCATGAGTAGTAACAAAAATATAAAGTCTTGAAAATAAGTAATGGAATAAACCGGCAATGGATAAACAGCACGCCAAGGGGACCATATGTTATAAAATTTTTGTACACAACCACTATGTTAGTATGCTAATAATTAAAGAGTTTTTTGAACCATATTATGCCATTGGAAAAAATGTTGGTGGGATAGAGGACAGACAATTCTGAGCTACCGTATATACTCGAGTATAAGCCGAGGACCTAATTTTACCACAAAATACTGTGAAAACGCATTGACTCCAGTATAAGCAGAGGATGAGAATGCAGCAGCTACTGTAAGCGGAAAAGAGGGTCAACAATGCCCATTTGCAGGTTTACTGTGGCCATTTGCAGCCTGACCTCACTGTGCCCATTGTAGCTCTTCAACTCGACCATCCTCACACCTACATTCTCTCTACTGTAACCGGCATACCCATTACCTTTGCAACCTGACCTCACCGTGCCCATTACAGAATCCGATCTGTGTACCCGAGTCTGTGACATAGACAGGGGCCGTGCAGTTTTAAAAACTCGCCCTCCTCCTTGTGCTGTTCCGTGATAGACAAGACGAGAGGGCGATCGTGATAGGCGGAACACTGAACACAGGCGGAACACTCGGTTTCCCAGTGTTCAGTGTTCCGCCAATCACGATCGCCCTCTCGTTCATAATAGACAAGTCGACGAGTGGGCGATCGTGATAGGCGGAACACTGAACACAGTGTTTGCTGAAAAACCCTCCTTGTGTTGTTCCATGATAGGCAGAACACTCGGTTTCCCAGCAAACACTGTGTTCAGTGTTTTCTGCCAATCACGATCGCCCTCTCGTCGCCTCGTCGATCACGAACGAGAGGGCGATCGTGATAGGCAGAACACTGAACACAGTGTTTGCTGGGAAACCGAGTGTTCCGCCTATCACGGAACACCACAAGCAGGAGAGCGAGTTTTTAAAACTGCACAGCCACCGTCTGAATATGTCACAGACTCGGTTACACAGATTGGATTCTGCAATGGGCACGGTGAGGTCAGACGGCAATGGACTCAGGTACTGACTCGAGTATAAGCCGAAAAACTTGGCTTATACTCAAGTATATACGGTATTTGTTTTTGAGTTAGAAAAAGGAAACATATGCCCAATAATCTAAACGTTAGGGATAACATATCTTCTGATATAACACCTAAAAGCGCAATGTTAGGATCCATAGGTAAAACTAATATGACCAATGTCATTATTCATATCAAATATAGATGTCCAATATCAAAATAGTGTTGGACATCTCCCAAGCTTGTGCATCAGCGTACCCACATTTCTCATACACCTGGAACAATTAGGAGATGGTGCATGCCCCCACAGGTTCAACTTGAAATAATCTTCAGCACCGCAGAAAATTGGTCTCAAAGGACACTTTTTATAGTATTAGGTTGATCATCATGGGTCGAATGCCGAAAGAATTCATTTGAAAATCTTATCTAAGAATTTTCATTCGCATTTCGCACCATTAGTGGGCCGCAGCAACGACCGATTTTCTTGCCCCCATTGAATTTGAGTGAATGGGCACGTTGGAGTTTTTTTGAAAAAAAGGAGCGATTTTCTAATCAATGATGGGAGAATCGTGTGAAGAATATAAAAATCGGAAAAGAAATGCGCATTAGTGCAAGAAAAGAAAATACCCAGAAAGAAAAGAAGATTCCTGGCCACAAAAAATATTTTCAGTAGCAACAGTAGGTGAAATTAAAGGCTTGATTGGTCGAATTTCGAAAATCAATGGTGGCACCATCGGATCACAAAATGCTTTCGGAAATAACCGTGTGTGTGTGTGTGTGTGTATATATATATATATATATATATATATTATATATATATATATATATTAGGGCTGTGCAAACAAACTTTTAATTAAATCGATTAATCCTTAATTTTTTTGATCGATCAAAATCTTTTTGATCGATTACATTTTTTTGGATTGGTACTCACCTCTCCACCGGCTTCTGGGCCTTCAGGGAGTTCCGTCGGAGATCCGGTAACGTCATGGACACTGGCGTGGCTTGCCGTGCCCATCTGAAGGGCTCCTTTGCTGTGCCTTCATATCTGCATGCCGGCGGAACCTTACTATCTGCCACACGCAAGGGCTGTTACACTTCCCTCTATCACTTCCCTCCATCAACCTGGTATTCTACAGCCATCCACTGGGAGTTGTGATAGTTCCCTTCACAGGACATCTACATGCTGACGGACTGATGTTAACCTCTCCTCATCTGGATTCAGCAGTGGCATCGGTGTACACATTTTTATACCAGTATTCATACTTAGCTACATGTTTTTATGACTGCTTTTGCTACCGTTTGGTATTACTCGCACCATTTTTACAGTTTATGTAGCTACATCGATTTTATCTCCAGTGCAATTGTTATTTGGTTACATACTTGAAGACTATAAAAGTTTTAATGGTATTCCCATTGAGCACTGCCTTTGTGTGTGTTTTGTATCCTGCTGTCCATTTTTACAGTGGTTGGTGGCTACACTGGGAATCAGCCTGCAAGGAGATCAGCTAAAAGTAGTTGGATCTGTATGTGCATTATAATTATCGAAATTAGTCGATTAATCGATTTAAAAAAAAAAAAAAACGATTAATCAAAACACAAAATTTTTGATCAGTAACAGCTATAATATTATATATATATATATATATATATATATATATATATATATATATATACACACACACACACACACACACACACACACACACACACTGATGAGTCATCCGTTGTCAGGGACTAGGCAGCCGGCTTCCCAACCCGCTCCTTAGCAACCACCTATTTTGGGGGTGGAGCATGCGATAACGAAAGCAAAACCCCAATGATAAATATTGCATGTCTTTTTACTCTCTGTTCTGTTTGAGCTTACCGTATGCAATGATTTATGCAAATTAGCCACATGACCATGTTATCGAATGCGGTAAGTGTAAGTGAATTGACCCCAATATATGCGAGTAAGTTCCGTAATACATTTTAGTTCAAAAAGTTCATAAGGGTGAATATTCTTTAAAATGTTTAGACATACAGAAATGGTATTGGAAGCTTTGGGAGGCTATCAGCTGACCCAGGGAAGAGGTGTAGACAGAAACTAGAAGAAATCTGAGGATGAAAACTTGGGGTACACCTCCAGGAACAGAAAAGGAGGAGGTTGAGGTGCAAGTGACACTGTAGGTGTAGTACGATAGGTAGGAGGAGCACCAACAAGGAGCAGAATCACGCAAACCAAACTCAAGCATTTTGAGAAACTTAGGTAGACCTCCAACCAAAAAATAAAAAACTAAATCTTGCATCTGAATGTCAGTCATTTCCTGAACGTCTTCTGGGCTTTGTCATTGGAATGTGGCAGAGCTGGATGGACAAGTCACCCCTCTCCCAACACTTCCTGCTGTGTAAACAAGCTGTATTACCCTTTTACCTGCTCTGATATTTATCTGCTATGTCAGTAGACGTGTAATATTTACTGCTCATTACATTTACAGTATACTGATGATACAAAAAAAATCACTTCTTTTTCCAGAAATACACCAACAACAGGAAACTGGCATTCAAAAAATAAAAATCCTATCAAATCACAATATTATTGAGCAGATATTATCTTATGTCCTGTTAAATTATATTATTAAATACTAGGGATGCACCGATATATCGGTGCCGATACATATGGGCCGAAAATAGCGGTTTTGGCGTCATGCCGAAACAGCTTAAAAATTTCCGATATGGGCTTCGGGTGTCCGTAAAAAAGATGGCCGCTGGGCTGTCACGGCTCCGTCCTCTGCCTCTTCTTATGGCGAGTACACTGCACGAGCCAACGAGTGTCACTGCCAAACTGTCCCTGCTGAGTCCTCCTGACTCGATCGGCTATTCAAAAATGGCGCCATTACGTATCTGCGCATGTGCCGCCCGGCCGAGCAGATACGAGCTTTCCCGAGCCCAGCCAGCTTCGGGAAAGCTCATATTCGCTCGGCCAGGTGGCACATGTGCAGATACGGAATGGCGCCACTTTTGAAAAGTCCGATGGAGTCAGGAGGGACAATTTGTCAGTGACACTCGTTGGCTCGTGCAGTGCACTCGGCATAGGCAGAGGACGGAGCCGTGACAGCCCAGCACAGCCCTGAGCCCAGCCCAGTACAGCCCTGAGCCAAGCACAGCCCTGAGCCTTAAGGTAATAAAAAACCTGGTGGTGGCAGTAGGTGATAATGGCAAGAGGCGGTGGGGGCATGAGGTAATGGTGGAAAAGGTAATGGTGGCACCGTGGCAGGAGGTGGGTGAGGTGATGGTGGCAGAAGGTAATGCTGGCAGGAGGTGGTGGGGCAGGAGGTGATGGTGGCAAGAGCCGATTGTGGCAGGAGGTGGGGGTGGTGGGAGCAGGAGGTGATGGCTTACATAAGAAATGCACTATAACTTTTCTGTGCATGATAGTTTCATTAAATCTATTGAAAATGGTACAATCAAATATGAGGGGCTATCTAAGCTATTCATTCCATTAAATGAGAATTTCAGTCAAACAGTACTACATAACAGTTGCAGTGGCGGCTGGTGCTAAACCTTTTTTTTGGGGGAGGGGGGGGGTGGATGGTGTAGTGGGTAGCACTCTTGCCTAGCAGTAAAAAGGGTTGCTGGTTTGAATCCCAAACACGACACTACCTGCCTAGTGTTTTCATGCTCTCCCCGTGTGGGTTTCCTCCAGGTACTCTGGTTTCCTCCCACACTCCAAAGACATGCTGGTAGGTTAATTGGCTTCTGTCTAAATTGGTCCTAGTATATGATTGTGTGTTAGGGACCTTAGATTGTAAGCTCCTTAAGGGTAGGGACTGATGTGAATGTACAATGCATATGTAAAGCGCTACGTAAATTGACGGTGCTATAAGTGTACCTTAAATAAAAATAATAAACACAATTCAGATGATAATGTATGAGGACATGCAAATCAATGACTGGTGATGATCCCTGGCACTCAGCACCTCTGCGGCTAAGGTGGAGGCCATGCAGACAGTCGCCGGAACAGTTCAGCAGGAGGACCAGTTGGTATCAACTGGCCGACTCATACTTCCATGTGTGAGATTTGCGGTGGCGAGATGTTTCTTCCAGTTCAGGTGCTTGCCTTTTACAGAATGGGCACAGCCCAGTAATCTTTTTGAAGATCTTGTTGGTAGTACCTATGGCCAGGGGGCACATAAAGGCATTTTCAAGTGGCCTTCTTTAACCTATGAGCTGAGCTGTCTATGGATCAGAAAATCCTTGTGGCTATACAAATTCAACAAGAACTGGAATTCTGAACATTGCCACTGTGCTTCTTGCGGAGGCACGCTCAACCCAGGAGATGTGCAAGGCCATTGGAATGGAAGGAAGTCTTTTGTAGCATTGCAAGCCTTTAAGGTTCTTCTGAGTAAGTTTGACAACAAGACTGTAGTAGCCTACATTGCCTGACAAGAGGACATCAAAAGTATTTTCTTGTTACATCTCGCAAATAAAAACCACTTAGTTAAAGGGGTTGTGAAAAAAAAGGTAAAAAAACATCTCACAGCACCAGCACCCCATACCCCCCCCCCCCCCAGTCCCCGTTTTACTTACCTTACCGTTCGAAACTCCCGGGCGCGTCCACGTCATCCTCTTCGGTTCCCAGCCTGGCCGTTGATTGGCTAGGCTGGGCGGATTGATAGCAGCGCAGCCATTGGCTGGCGCTGCTGTCAATCACAGCGGATGGCGTGGCGCACCGGGGGGCGGAGCCGAGTGATACAGTCGGCGGCTATGGCCGCCGCTGTATCACAGGAGCGCGCTCGCAAAAGCTTTCCACCGCATGAGCGCCCTTGCATGAAGGTAGAGAGCTTTTGCGAGGAGGAGCCCAGACAGCTGCCGAGAGACCCCAGAAGACAGCTTTCCGGGACACTCTGTGCAAAACGAGCTGCACAGTGGAGGTAAGTATAACATGTTTGTTATTTTAAAAACAAAAAAGTCCTGACTTTAGTGTCCCTTTAAGGTTGGCCTTCTTGCCAGGGAAGCAAAATCGAATTATTGCTTAGGTAGAATATTTTTTCTACAAGTGCCTCATACCAATATTGGCCCTATAGGACATCCCGGCAGTAGTTCTCAGGGAGACTTCACTGAACACGTAGCTTTTGATATTTGCAACAGGATACCAATGCAAAGACTCCATCATACAAGATATGTTCACAGTGCCATGGAATTTTCTGTCTGATCTTTGGTCGAATGAAATATTTCATGGCAAGGTCAGTAACAGCACCCAATTCAATAAAACTACTGTTTAACCACTTAAGGACCGCCTACTGCACATTTACGTTGGCAGAATGGCACATCAACGTGTATATATACGTTGATTTTAGTACCCAGCCGTGGGTCACGGGTGCGTGCCCACGGCGCGCTCCCGTGACCCGGTCCGTAGCTCCAGGACCAGGACCGCGGGACTCGCGGACCCGATCGCCGCTGCAGTGCGGCGATCCGTCTCTGGAGCTGAAGAACGGGGAGAGCCGTGTGTAAACACGGCTTCCCCGTGCTTCCGTGTGGCCGCAGCATCGATCGCGTCATCCCTGTTATAGGGGGACGCGATCGATGACATCACACCTACAGCCACACCCCCCTTCAGTTGTAAACACACACACACACAGGGAACACTCAAATTCACAGCGCCCCCTGTGGTTAACTCCCAAACTGAAACTGTCATGTCCACAGTAAACAATGCAACTTAAATGCATTTTTTGCTGTGAAAAGGACAATTGTCCCAAAAATGTGTCAAAAAAAAAAAAATAAAAAAATAAAAAGCTGATCGCCGCTATTAGTAGTAAAAAAAATAATTAATAAAAATGCAATAAAACTATCCCTTATTTTGTAAACGCTATAAATTTTGCGAAAACCAACCGATAAACGCTTATTGCGATTTTTTTTACCAAAAATAGGTAGAAGAATACGTATCGGCCTAAACTGAGGAAAAAAAAAATTATATATATTTTGGGGGGATATTTATTATAGCAAAAAGTAAAAAATATTGCTTTTTTTTAAAAATTGTCACTCTATTTTTGTTTATAGCGCAAAATTAAGCTATGATTAAGCACTCATTTATAGTGCGAAACTCTTCATCTGTTTTACTCCCGTGTAGTGTGCTGTGACTTGTAGTGCATTTTCCCTTTTTTTAAATAAAGACAACCATCAAGGTTTTTTGGAGTGCGGCTGTCCATATTTATTTTTTCCATGGAATAGGCTACACTAGATGTGCAGGACTTCTCATCTGAGGTTGTTCAGACCTTGGTGACCAGAAGATCATTCATGAACAATACATAGTAGAGGATATGTAGAGGTTTGTTTTGTTTGCTCATCAAAAGCTTTCTCTCCTGCGTTTCCCGCTCTAGCCAATATCCTTGACATTTTACAGTCAGTGCTAGAGGTTGGTCTGGAATACAACTCCAGTTAAGACACAGATCTCTACTTTATATTTTTACAGGCTGCAGGTGGGTGCAAAAGCCAGTGACCAGATGCTTCTTCCAGGTGACAATCTATACATGACCTTGAGGGAAATCCTTGTTCCTTCTGTGGGACTTTGGCTTAAATCTGAGAGCACCTGTTGCTACAATAGGTTTAATTTCCATTGAAGTACCTCATGGTAAAACTAGTTCTCTTGACAGCAACTACTTCAGATAGAAAAATTCTGAAGATCGCAACACTTTCCTGCAAGGGCCATTTGGTGTCTTTTTTCCTGTTCCTTTTACCAGAGATAGGGATACCACATCTATCTTTAAATTTAATTTTAAAGTGGTATCCAGTTTCCAGAAAAACTTGGAAGTGGTCCCTCTGAGTTTCACACGAGAGTCACTGAGTACACAGCAGGAAAACTTCAGTTTTCTTACACATGGTCGAGTTATTAACAGTGTACTTGGTCAAAAGAGGAAAGTGTACAATGTTTTCATTTATTATTATTATTATTATTATACAGGATTTATATAGTGCCAACAGTTTGCGCAGTGCTTTACAACATCAGGGAAGACAGTACAGTCACAATACAATTCAATACAGGAGGGATCAGAGGGCCCTGCTCATTAGAGCTTACAGTCTAGAAGGGAGGGTCAAGTGAAACAAAGGGTAGTAGCTGTGGGGGATGATCAGGTGGACAAAATGAAAATACAGTTGTTAGGTGTGGGAAGGATAGGCTTCTCTGAAGAGGAGGGTTTTCAGGGATCCTCTAAAAGCTAATAGAGAAGGAGATAGACGGACAGATTGGGGTAAGGAGTTCCATTGCTTGGAGAATCTCTGGAAAAGTCCTTGAGATGAGCATGGGAGCAGGTGATGAGAGAGCAGGTCTTGAGAAGAACAAAAAGAAGAACGATTAGGTTGGTATTTAGAGACTAGGTCAGTGATGTAGCTGGGGGCAGAGTTGTGGATGGCTTTGAAGGTAGTTGTTGGGATTTTGAATTTAATTTGTTGGGTGAGTGCAAGCCAGTGGAGGGGTTGACAGAGAGGAGTAGCAGAGACAGGAGCGTTTGGTAAGGTGGACGAGCCTGGCAGCAGCATTCATTAAAGAACTGAAGGGGGGTTAGAGTATGCAGAGGTAATCCAATGAGGAGAGTGTTGCAGTAATCGAGGCGAGAGATGACCAGGGAGTGAATTAAGAGTTTTGTTGTGTCATTGGTTAGAAAGGGGCTTATTTTGGAGATGTTGCAGAGGTTGAGACAGCAAGATTTGGACAGTGCTTGGACTTGAGGCTTAAAGGAGAGTTCAGAGTCCAGGAGTACTCCTAGGACCTTGGCATGTGGAGATGGGCTGATAGTTGTGCCATCAATTTTGACAGAGTAAACAGTGGAAGAGGCATGTGGGGGAGGAACAATGATAAGTTCAGTTTTGGATATATTAAGTTTGAGGAAGTGGTGTGACATCCAAACTGATATACCCGATAGTAAATGAGTGATACGTGAGGAGAATGAAGGAGTGAGTTGAGGGGCAGAGAAATAGATTTGAGTATCGTCAGTGTAGAGATGGTATTGAAAGCCGTGGGAGGCTATCAGCTGACCCAGGGAGGAAATGTAGATTGAAAATAGGAGAGGTCCAAGAACAGAACATTGGGGAACCCCAACTGAGAAAGGAAGAGGAGAGGAGGAAGTAGAGTTTTAAGTAATGCTAAAGGTGCAGTTGGATAAGTAGGTAGAGAACCAGCGAAGAGAACAGTCATGGAGACCAAAGGTGTGGAGTTTTTTTGAGGACGAGGGGGTGGTCAACCGTATCGAAGGCAGCAGAGGGGTCCAGGAGTAGGAGTACAGAATAGTGCCCCTAAGTTTTCGCCGTTAGTCATTTAGCCATCAGGCCCTCAAGAGTCATCCACTCTTAGGTTACCAACATAGCTTCCAACTATCCCTGATTCCGAAGGACTGTCCCTGATTTGGAGTAATGTCCCTCTGTCCCTCATTATTTGTCCCTCATTTTGATCTGATCTATATAGATGTCTATAAAATGCACTTTTTATCCATCAAAAAGTGTTTTCCAGCACTAAACCTTTTATCCAATTTCTAAAAAAAACAATATAAAGGAATAGTAGTGATGTGTGTAAAAAAAAAAAAAAAAAAAAAAAAAAAAGCACTTGTGGGTTTAACCAATCCTTGTTTTTTTTTGTACAATTCTCCTTTTAAGGGGGTGTGTCCTGTGCCTGTATGCTTTTGCTGATGGGTGTCCCTCATTCCCATCTCAAAGTTTGGAGGTATGCAAGCCTGGATTTCCCACAAGGCCGCCATGGCCAGGCCTCGGTGCGGCAGGGCACCTTGGGGCGGCAGCGGCATGGAGTCCTCCGATGGCTGGAACATACAGTTGAGGGCGTGTGGGAGAGTTGTGTGGGGGAATCTGCTCGCTCGTTAAGTGATTGCGGCGATGTTGCCAAAATCACTTGTCAAATGTGTGCTGCCCCCCCCCCCCCCCACATACCTCTCTCTGCTGGCTTTGTCTTCGGGACTCTGTCCTCCCTCTAGCCACGAGTCTGTCTCTTGTCCCTGCCGCCGATGTACACAGTGAGAGGGATGAGCTGTGCTCTTCCCATCTTGGCTGTCACAGGAGTTCTAGCACAGTGCTAGGACTCCTGTTTTGGAGGTGACAGGGTCAATAAAGAGAACTTGTCACCTCCAATTTCTATCACACAGGGAATTGTTTTGTCCTGTGTGATAGCAATAAAGTGAAGTGAATTTTTTTTATAAAAAAAATCAAAATAAAAAAATATAATTAAATAAAATAAAAAAGTAATTAAAAAGTAAAGAATAAGAAAAATAATATTAAAAGTAATAAGAAAAGTATCCAAACATTTAAAAAAGTCAACAACAACCTACAAATAAATACAAATAAAAACAGTGATAAAAAAGTAAAAAAAACAAATAATATTTATATTAACCCCCCTGCCCTCCGGTTGCCATTCTCCATTGATTTGGGGGGGGGGGGGGGGGGGGTTCGGTTGGCGGGGAGGGGGTGTATTGTGGAACCTGACCTTGGGGCGGCAGGGAGGGCAATCCGGCCCTGGAGGTATGGTTATCAGGGTGATTAGATTGGCATGCAGGCAATGCGTCCTTCATTCAGCCTTACAAGCTAAATATGCAACCAGCAAGTTTTGGACAAGAGAGATCAATTCAATCTGGCTTTAGCATTTTTTTTTGATTGTCAGTGTCTCTATTTGTTTGTTCTCTCCCGCCCTATACTGTAAATTTTCCTTTCCTGGCCCATCCTCACATCAGGACAGGACTCCCTCCCTAGTGGCCTGTCGCAGGCTAAGTTAACGAACATCCTATTTGGGGGAGGGGCTGACTTTATAGTCAGCTAGATACAGGTGGTCATGTGGGGCTCCGGAGGAGGTGTTAACCCGTTGTGTACTTAAGTGAGGATGGGCTAGGAAAGGAAAATTACAGTAAGTATTTGATAACAATTTTCCCTTATCATTCATGTATTTACCAAGACTCACCTTGAGACTTGGAGGATGTATGCCTGCAAAATCCTGGAGATTGTACAATGAGGTGGTCACATGACTACGTGTGACGGATCCACCCTGTACAAGAAAACGTGTTTCATACACCTCATTTCCAGGAAGAAGCTTGCTCCCTCTTTCACATTGATAGACTACAGATTAATATATTCTTAGCTAAACGCACAAAATAGACATTTTTAGGGCCTATAAAGTGAACAGATTTGGAAGCACAAACTCTGAGCCACAATAAAGTTTCTGGTCAAAGTGCAAATACATTTTACAACCTCTATTCCAAAAGTAGTTTCTGTTTGCTGACTTTTTACATTGTGTGCTTTTAGTGCCGATCCTGACCTCCCTGGGGCCCTAAGCAAAATAGCATGTCACATTAAAGTTGAGAAGCGGGGGTGGGGTTGCATTTGGTTGCTGGAGGCTGCCGAAATATGGGTACTTTCTGAGAACATTAGGTTGTATGTCGTTGTAATTAAAATGCACCATCACCTACCTCTTACCACCCCACCCTCTTTTTCATTTCATTATTACTTTTTATTTTTTTTGTCAATTTTTAAAAAAAATTAAATTTACAAACAAATACAAGAATATTAAAAAGGCAGCTGGTTCTGATATATAACAATAAGGCATAGCAATAAAACATTTAAATACAAATCTCAATTAACATAATGGACATTTAGTATTATAAATGATAAAATTAATCGTGCATAAACAGTATAGTAAAATCCCTGTTTACCCCATTCTTAGTCTATACTTTTTAGCCTCCTTCCACTAAAGGCCCATACACACGGTAGGACATCCAACAAAATTTCCCTTGGATTTTTGTCCTAATTGATTTGTCACACCCATAGCATACACACAGTCAGACTTTTCTGCAAACTTTTCTAAAACTTTCCCAACATGGTTTTTCTGCTCTTTCCTGCTCTTTACCGCCACCCTTTGGTTAACTTCTGCTATTGTTGGTTGATTTTAACATTGGTTCTGAGCATGCGTATTTGCACTTTGCACACTTTGTTGGATTGCTGTACACACGGTCACACACGGTCACACAAAGCACCATCAGACTTTTGTTGCTGAAAAGTTGGTCCGTTCGCAGACCCAACTTTTTGTCAGATGAAACCTGAAAAAGTTGGTCCGATGGAGAAATTTGAAAAGTTGCAGATTTTGAAGTTGGTTGGCCAAAAGTCTGACCGTGTGTATGGGGCTTAAGAAATGTTTGTTAAAGTGTACTGTATGTATAGTTAAAATGTTTTTTTATGTTTTTGGATAAAGTAGGGTTTGGTTACCATCTGTCAGATTATTTTTTTGCTGTGTCCAGTTCTTAAGATTTCCCATTACAGTGTTTCCCCCAAAATAAGCACAGGTCTTATATTAATTTTGGCGACAAACGACACAGTAGGGCTTATTTTTCGGGGTAGGTCTTACCATGTAATGCGCTGTCTTCTCTCCCCCTGTCTCTCCCTGCCTGACAGGAATCCCCAGTGTGAACTGAGTTAAAAGGCTTGTATAATCCTATAATCCACTCTATTACAGTAGTATATAATGTACAATGTGTGTGTTTCTGTAATATAATACCTTTGTTATAGCGCCGCTCTGCGCTTCTGTGACCCACCGGAGCTCTCTTCCCACACAATTGAATTTCAGAAACACACACATTGTACATGATATACTACTGTAATAGAGTGTATTATAGAATTTTACAAGCATTTTAAACTAGGGCTTATTTTTGGGGTAGGGCTTATATTACAGCCCTTCTGGAAAATAACGCTAGATCATACTTTCGGGGGAAACACAGTACTGGCTTTTGCCATGATGCAAAGGGGACTGAGGGGAAATCTAAGCAATGAGAAATCCCTTCTTAGACCCCTTTCACGCGGGCTGTCCAATCAGGTCTGCCTCTCAGTTTTTCAGGCGGACCTGATCAGACACTCCATTCACGTTTATGTTGCGACATGTCCGCTGACACCTGTTGCTATCCGACACGATCCTCTACGCCAAATAGAGGTCCTATTTTCCATCCACTTGTTGTATCGGATCAGATGGGATCTGATGAAAATTAACAAGAGGTCCATTTTCATCCGATCTCCCAATAGAGGAGAGTGGGAACTTTGTCCATCTCTGCTTTGCTCAGTAAGCAGAGACAGACCTGTGATCTGCCTGCTCAGCGGGGATCAGCAGAGCGGTCCCCCACTAAGTAAGCAGATCCCACGGAACAAAGTCATCTCTGCTTTGCTCATTAAGCGGAGACAGACCTGTGATCTGCCTGCTCAGCGGGGATCAGCAGAGCGGTCCCCCACTAAGTAAGCAGATCCCACGGAACAAAGTCATCTCTGCTTTGCTCATTAAGCGGAGACAGACCTGTGATCCGCCTGCTCAGTGGGGATCAGCAGAGCGATCCCCCACTGAGCAAGCAGATCCCATGGAACGGAGGCACTGGACAGTTACCACAGAACAGGTGTCCCCATTGTACGATTCAGCTTGGATTCACACTCATGTGCTTACATTGCAACAAGTTTTTGAGATGCATTTTTTTTTCCCCCACACATCATAGTGCATTGAGGTCCCTTTCACACTTGTGCGACTTTTCCTGCAACTTTGGACATCAGAGTGGCATGACAAGTTGTACCCCATGATTCCCAATGATAACCATTCATACCTATGCAACTTCAAGTCACACCGACTTCAAAGTAGTCCCTGTACTACTTCGGTCCGACTTTGATGCGAGTTGCGGTCCAGAGATACAGGCATTCCCTGAAATCGCCGTAAAATTGCACGACTTTCAAGTCTCAGGAGTGTGAAAAGGGGCCCTAGCCTGCTCATACATTATGCAATTTTGCAACAGGCCCAACAAAATAACAAGCTTTAATATATTGCTGAAACATATGGCAAAACACAATGCAAGTGGCTGGTGAATTCAACTTTGAATTTTGGATTTCCTATCAATTTATTATTTAGCGACAATGGTCATCCGCATATAGAAAGGGTGGATTTAATCCCCAGCTATAAAAACAAGGCAGCAGGTCCAACCTTTCCACGCTCTAAAAATAAACGTTTTAGCTTTAGATACACTTTAATCCATTAAATATTTCTACAAACTGACATTGGACTGTTTAACATCAAAATTCTCTAATCCCGTCAATTGCTACAATTACTTTAAACACGATAATTGAAGGAGGAATTTGAATATGAAATATTTAACTTCTAGTCAGGCATGCGATTTGGAAATTAAAACGGTGTGCTTAGTAGTCTTACCACACACACTTCCTTATTCTTTCCAAATCAGAAGTTGCCAGATGTAAAATGGAGCTCAGATTAATGACAAATGACGTTTGAAGGGACACACCTCAATTTAAGATTCAGTTTTGGAAACTCCTCTTTATATATAAATGTGTACAAAACATATATTTCTTACCTGCTTCCTGACTTTGTGGATTGTCGCCTTCTCTCCTTCCAGCAGATCAGGGAAGGTTTTGTACAGCAAAAGCCGTGACAAGTTAAATCTATTTAAATAAAAAGTATGTTTATTTTCCCCCCCAGATGAATGGTGTACAGAGTTCGCCCAACAGCTAGCTCTGTGAGTGAGTGAGGATCAGTGTGTGTGTGACTTGCAGATACCTTGTAATGAATCTCCAGCCCAGTGGGAGTTTCCCAAAGTCAGAAGATAGGGTGAGTCAGCATACTGACACATCACTGACATAAGAAAGAGTTCCCAAGGTCTGCAATTCTCTGAGTATAAGCCAACAGGGAAAATACCACCAGGCTCCCCTCAAAGGCCCTCCCTGCCCATTTCTGGCGCACCGCAAAACATTAATCAGCCCCGACTGCTATGGCTCTGGGCCAGAATGCTCAGTTCCTGTCCTGTCCTCTTTCCAGGAACCAAATAGTTGTGAGAGAAACTAACTAAAATAGAAATCACTTTACAGATATTGTGCCACAGCTTAACCACTTCAGCCCCGGACCATTATGCAGGAAAAGGACCTGGCCCCTTTTTGCGTTTCGACACTGCGTTGCTTTAACTGCGCGGTCGTGCGACATGGCTCCCAAACAAAATTGGCATCCTTTTTTTCCCACAAATAGAGCTTTCTTTTAGTGGTATTTGATCACCTCTGCGGTTTTTATTTTTTGCGCTATATACAAAAATAGAGCGACAATTTTGAAAAAAAAATGCAATATTTTTTGTATAATAAATATCCCCAAAAAAAGATATAAAACATTTTTTTCCTCAGTTTAGGCCGATAAGTATTCTTCTACATATTTTTGGTAAAAAAAAATTCACAATAAGCGTTTATTGATTGGTTTGCGCAAAATATATAGCGTCTACCAAACAGGGGATAGTTTTATTGCATTTTTGTTAATATTTTTTTTTCTAGTAATGGCAGCATTTAACGATTTTTATCATGACTGCGACATTATGGCGGACACATCGGACACTTTTGACACTATTTTGGGACCATTGTCATTTTTACATCGAACAGTGTTATAAATATGCACTGGTTACTATAAAAAAAATGGCAGTGAAGGGGTTAACCAGGAGGGGGCGCTGTAAAGGTTAAGTGTTTACACTTACCTCTCCCCATTTTTCCTCTCTGTGACCTGATCGCGGTGATCTGGTCCGCTGTTCCCACGGGGACAGTCAAGGAGGAGAGGTCACGGAGGAGCATGCTGCGCGACCCATGGCTGGGCTCTTAAAGGGGACGTACATGTACGCCCTTGTGCCCAGCCATGCTATTTTGTCGACTTATATCGTCGTGCGGCGGTCCTCAAGTGGTTAAGAGACCAACTCAAATAAAATGTATATAAAAGCACAAATTCAAATATTTTAAATGTATATATTTGCAGCATAATTTTCTTTTCCATAAATAATTTTTTATTGAACTTGCTAGGAAATCGGTCAAGTCCCAAGCAAAGCCATGCCATAGCAGTCTCCTCACTGAAAGTAGTTGTTGAGGTGTTGAACCAATGAATGAGAGTTTTCCCCCTGGAAGGCAGGTCAGAAACCACAATCCCGTTTTTATCGGTGTATAACGCGCACCCCAAGCTTAGAAGGGAAGTTTAACAAAAAAACTTACATCTTGGATGCTCAGCCTTGTCGGTGTTCGTCTGCTGTCTTGCCCGGCGTCCATCGGCTGCCTTGTCCAGCGTCCGTCTGTGGCCTTGCGCGGGGTCCGTCCGGCCTTGCGCGGGGTCCGTCCAGTCCATCTGCGGCTTTGGAGGTGTCCATCCGCATCTTGCCCGGGGTTGCAGCGTTGTGTCTTTGAGCTTGGCGCCTTGGTCGAGCTGTGCAGAGCCGGATTTCCTGTTTGTTCAGCTTCTCTCGGCTCCTCTCGCATGGCTGCGGGAGGAGCCGAGCGTGGCCGAGCCTAGCTGAGTGCGCAGTACACTTGGCTCGGCTCGGTCTTTGCCGGTGGTGCTCAGAGACAGCCGGGATCGGCGTATAATGCGCACTTGCGATTTTCCCCTGATTTTAAGGGGAAAAAAGTGCACGTTATACACCGATAAATACGGTATTCAAGTAATTCTCCACACTTCTGTTCCCAAGGCATTGACCACTTTATCCCCACTACAAAGACATGCTGTGGTAGGTTAATTGGCTTCTGTTCTAATATTGGCCCTAGTATATAAATGTGAGTTAGGGACCTTAGATTGTAAGCTCCTTGAGTGTAGGGACTGATGTGAATGTACAATGTATATGTAAAAGCACTATGTCAATTTACGGCGATATATACTGTAAGTACCTAAAAAATAATAATAATATTAATAATCCCCAGAAGCAACAGACACAGAGGCTCCAATCCTCCTCTCTCGGAATCAGGGCCATTTTAAATATTGATTGGACCCTGGGCATACTTTTTCTTTGGACCCCCCCCCCCCCCCCCCCTCATGCAATTTCGCTCATCACCCCCAACATCCCATAGCACATAGACTTAGCTCACAAAAAACTTTATTAACTGCTTGCCGACCAGCCCATGACTATATATGTCGACAGCATGGCACGGACAGGCAGAAGGACGTATATATACTAGGGCTGTTACTGTAATCGGTGCATTTTTATAGCACTGATCGCTGTAAAAATGACAATGGTCCCAAAAATGTGTCAAAAGTGTCCGCCATAAAGTCGCAGTCACGATAAAAATCACTGATCGCCGCCATTACTAGTAAAAAAAAAATGTATTAATAAAAATTCCATAAAACTATCCCCTATTTTGTAGATACTGGGGGCCAGATTCAGAAAGATCAGCGGATCTTTCTGCTGCCGTAACGTATCCCCGATATGTTACGCCGCTGTAACTTTGGGCGCAAGTTCTGTATTCAGAAAGAACTTGCGCCCTTATTTACGGCGGCGTAACGTATGTGTTGCGGCGTAAGGCCGCGTAATTCAAATGGGGATGTTGTGGGGGTGTTTTATTTAAATTTAACTTGACGTCCGTGAAATATCCCAGTGTGCATTGCGGCAACATACGCCGCAAGGACGTATTGGATTCGACGTGAACGTAAATGACGTAAATCCCTATTCACGAAGGACTTACGCAAACGATGTAAACAATTCAAAACTCGACGCGGGAACGACGGCCATACTTAACATAGGATATCCCTCATATAGCGGCGTAACTATACGCAGAAAAAAGCCGAACGTAAACAACGTAAAACAAAGCGCCGGCGGAACGTATGTTTCTGGATCGGCCTTAAAACCTCATTAGCATATTCCACGCTTAGTTATACGGAAGCACCACCTAGCGGCCAGCCTGAAATTGCAGCCTAAGATACAACGGTGTAAGACAATTACACCTGTCGGATCTTAGGGATATCTATGCATAACTGATTTTTTGAATCAGGCGCATAAATACAATGGAAAAACTCAGAGATACGACGGTGTATCTGGAGATACGCCGTTGTATCTCATATCTGAATCTGGCCCTATAACTTTTGTGCAAGCCGATCAATAAACGCTTATTGCAATTTTTTTCTTTTTTTACCAAAAATATGTAGAATACATATCGGCCTAAACTGAGGAAAATTAAATGTTTTTTTTTATATATATTTTTGGGGGATATTTATTATAGCAAAAAAGTTACAAATATTGCATTTTTTTTTCTAAATTTTCGCTCTATTTTTGTCTATAGCGCAAAAAATTAAAACTGCAGAGGTGATCAAATACCACGAAAAGAAAGTTCTATTTGTGGGAAAAAAGGATGTCAATTTTGTTTAGGAGCCACGTTGCACCACCGCAGTTGTCAGTTAAAGCGACGCAGTGCCCAATCGCAAAAAGTGGCCCGGTCATTATAAAAAGTTATAGCGTCTACATAATAGGGGATAGTCTTATGGCATTTTTATTAATATTTGTTTTAGGCTGCGTACACACGGCAGAGAACCTCGACAGGCGGAACACATTGTTCCGCCTGTCGAGGTTCTCGCCCGGCCGTCAGATTCGGCGACCAGCCCGTCGGGAAGGGCGACGAGCCATTCATCCCGACAGGCCGTCGAGCAAATAGAGAACCTGCTCTCTATTTCGGCTCGATGGCATTCCCGACGGGATGCTCGCCGAATCCGTACACACGGGCGAGGTTCTCGGCAGAATCAGGATGCCAGCAAGGTTCTGCCGAGAACCTCGGCCGTGTGTACGAGGCTTTACTAGTAATAGCAGCGATCAGCGTTTTTTTTTTTTATCGTGACTGTGACATTACGACGGACACTTTTGACACATTTCTCTCCCTGCAGATCATCACACATGTCTCCCCTCTCCCTGCCCTGCTGCAGATCATCACAAGAGAGGAGAGATGTTCTGCAGGGCTGAAAAAGGAGAAACAAGCACTGTTAGTAAACTAAGAAACTTGCAATAGTTCTTATTGTTTACTGGGCCCACCATACCATGGAGCTCTCCAGACCCGCCCCCCGCATGGCTGTAAAAGCTCAGTCAGAGCTCTATTGTTCAGCAGCCCAACCAGCCTCTTCACCCGCAGGACAAAGTAGGAACAGCAGCAAACCTGCAGGGAGTGAGAAGACTGAGTCCCGGAGCAGGAATGGAGTAACAGGCAACGCAGTCGAGCTGCCCTCCACCTTTGCAGCCTGACAACGCTGAGTGAGGAAACGCCACTCAATGTAGCAGGGCACTGGAAGCAGTCAGCGTCAGGTTTTCCTCCACACACCCTGACGCCAGCCTTGCTCCAGACATTACCAAGCAGAGATAGCTGCTTTGGGCCTCACAACAATGACAGAGCCCAGGGCAGCTTCCCCTTTTGCCCTATATTAAAGCAGGCTTGCTCAGAATGCATTAGCGTTTTTAGAAAGGTGATGCAGACCCATTCCTCACCAGCCACTCGTGTCCCCCCTTTGACACATATCCCTTGAACAATACTCTGTTAATTTTATTTACTTTGCCTTAGGCATACACCACAGGAAGCTACAATGCTTCTTCCAATGCAAGGCCTTGCTCTTGTGACTTTTCAGTCCAGATCTTTAGACCAACCCTGGGCAACAGCAGGCTCTAATATGGAGACTGAGCCACACGTGAGGGACATGAAGCGCACCCCCCCGACAACCAGGGTTGCCATCATATGGCACAGTCACCTATTTCCTACTTAAGCTGGCTGCTATATATTCTAATGTGTCCCAGCCTTGAAGGGTAAAATGTGCACTGAAATGTACTCAAAGCGGTAGTAAACTCTGCTTTGTGATTACCTATAGCTAAGCTTATAATAAAGCTTACCTATATTTAAAATGAATATCTCCTAAACGTACACCATTTAGGAGATATTTGCTTGTTTGCCTTTCTCACATCACTGGCGCATGCGCTCTGAAGGAATGACATACCCGTGCCTTTCCTTAAATGATGTTATGAACAAATGTATAACTAGCAAAGGGTTAATATTTAACTTCTTTCAGGCTCAAGGAGTGCTGATATAGACACAGGTACGGTTTGCAGCATGATTTACATTACATTATATTTACACATGGTCTATGGCAGTGAAATTGTGCTGAAGTTCTGAAAAAGTAGTACATGAACTGCTTCTCAAATCGCACTACTTGAAACCGTACCTATTTACCCTAAGATCACACCTATGCATTTTTTAGTTTTGAAGTTTGCAGTAAACGCACTATAGTCCATTTAACATTGTTTCCTATGGTACACATCTACACGTTTTGCGGCCGGTGCTTTTTTGGAAAGGGTTGGGGAACTTTTTTCCATGTTTTGCATGTAATAGTCTTTAATGGAATCACACGCAAGTGTTGTGATTTGATTTTTTGCATGCGTTTTGCGGTTTTTATATTTCTGTTTAACTGTACATAGCTGGTTGCTAAGGAGCGTGCCGGGAAACTAGCCGCTACATCCTTAACAACCGATGAGTCATCAGCTGTCAACAGGGTTCCCCGCTCTCAGCTGAATGTAAAAAAAGAACACTGCAGACAAAAATTAAAGGGGATGTAAAGGTTAGTTTTTTATATTCTAAATATGTTCCTTCAATTTCCCTTCTAAATGTTTTTTTTTCTTTGTCTGAATTTCTCACTTCCTGTTTCTCCTCAGTAAACTTGCCACCATCATCCGAGTGGTGGTTAGTCAGCCAGAACAGCTTACTGAACAGCTTACTGAGGAGGAACAGGAAGTGAGAAATTCAGACAAAGAAAACAAATAAAAAAAAACATTTAGAAAGGAAATCGAAGGAAAAGGTAAGTGAACCAACAATGCACTAGCTTAAAGGAACCTATTTAGAAAATAAAAAACTAACCTTTACAACCCGTTTAATTGCAAAAAAACGACATGCAGCCCGGAGGTCCATACCAGGCCCTTTGGGTCTAGTATGGATTCGGAGGGGACCCCCACACCAACATTTAAAAAAAAAATTGGCGAGGAGTCCCCACCCCCCAAAATCTATACCAGACTTTTATCCGAGCATTCAGCTGGGCAGGTCATGAATGGGAGGGGACGAGCGAGCGCCCCCCTCCCCCTCCTGAACCATACAAGGCTACATGTGGTTAACTTGGGGGGGATAGGAGCTTTGGGGCCCTTATCCCCACAACCCTGGCCAGTGGTTGTGGGGGGTCTGTGGACAGGGGGCTTATCCGAATCTGGAAGCCCCCTTTATAAAAGGGGGCCTCCGGATCCCGCCCCCTTATATGAATGAGTATAGGGTACATTGTACCCCTACCGATTCACCCTTAAAAGCACTGAAATGTTACAAAAAAACAAGAGCGGTTACACTTGTCTTCTTCCTCTGGTAGCTTCTTCTCCCTCCGGTGCTGTCTTCTCCTCGTGCTGTCTTCTCCTCGTGCTGTCTTCTCCTCGTGCTGTCTTCTCCTCGAGCTGTCTTCTCCTCGAGCTGTCTTCTCCTCGAGCTGTCTTCTCCTCAAGGCTGTCTTCTCCTCGATCTGTCTTCTTCCTTTGTGTAAAAATGCACGGAAACTGCATGCAAAAACACATAAAAAAATAGGGTTTAAAAACACAAAACACATAGAAAAACGTCCCTGAAAAATGCATCAAGGGAAACCGCATAGAAGTCAACCTAGACTAAGACACTGCCATAGCTCCTGTGGATTCTGCTTTATTGATTTCTTCTTATGGAGAAATTTGCTTTGATATACGAGTGCTTTGGATTACAAGAACGTTTCCAGAATGAATTATGGTCGCAACCAGGCCCGGACTGGCCATAGGGCACACCGGGCATTTGCCCGGTGGGCCGCGGGCCGCCACGGGCCACCGGGCCCCATGGTCTTATGGGACCAAGGCCATCTGGCCGGCCACCATTACAATTCAGCCGTCGGACTGGAGGGCGGAGACTACAGGTCACGTTACCTGTACCGTGAAGAGGGAGGGGATGTACATGAGACGCGGCCACCGGTGATCAAGTGAGTGTCTCTATGCGGTGTTCGAGTTCAGTCTCTATGCGTGCGCATAGAAGAGTCCATGCTCTCAGGTGTACCCCCTGCTCTCAGGCTCTCCCACTGCACTCCAGCCCCCCCACCAGTGATCTCCAGCCCCTGTACAATCCGGTCCCCCCAGAGCTCTCCAGCCCCTCCCAGTGCTCACCAGCCCCCCTGTACTTTCCAGTGCCCAGTGCTCTCCAGCCCCCCCTAGTGTTCTCAGGCCCCCCGGTGCTGTCCAGCCTCCTCCCTGTGCTCTCAGGCCCCCCCCCCCCCAGTGCTCATCAGCCCCCTTGTACTCTCCCCCAGTGCTCTCCAGCCCCCCCAGTGTTCTTCAGCCCCCCTGTACTCTCCGTCCCCCAGTGCTCATCAGCCCCCCTGTACTCTCTGGCCCCTAGTGCTCTCAGGCCCCCCAGTGCTCTCCAGCACTCTGTACTCTCCAGCCCCCCCAGTGCTCTCCAGCCCTCCCCTGTGCTTTCCAGCCCTCCGAGCTCTCCAGCCCCCCTGTGCTCATCAACCCCTGTACTCTTCACCCCCCCCCCAGTGCTTATCAGGCCCCCCTGTTCCCTCCGGCCCCCAGTGCTCTCAGGCCCCCCAGTGCTCATCAGCCCTCTGTACTCTCTGCCCCCCCAGTGCTCTCCAGCCTCCCCCCAGTGCTCTCGGGCCCCCTCAGTGCTCTCCAGCCCTTCCCATGTGCTTTCCAGCCCTCTGTGCTCTCCAGCTCCTCCCAGTGCTCTCAGGCCCCCCAGTGCTCATCAGCACCCCTGTACTCTCTGGCCCCCAGTGCTCTCCAGCCCTCTGTGCTCTCCAGCACCCCCAGTGCTCTCCAGCCCTCCATACTCTCCAGCCCTCTGTACTCTTCAGCCCCTCCCAGTGCACTCAGGCCCCCTGTGCTCATCAACCCCTGTACTCTCCAGCCCCCTAATGCTCTCCAGCCCCTCCCAGTGCTTTCAGGCCCCCCTGTGCTCATCAGCTGCCTTTTACTCTCTGGCCCCCCAGTGCTCTTCAGCTCCTCCCAGTGCTATCCAGTCCCTCCCTGTGCTCTCCGGCCGCCCCTGTGCTCTCTGCCCCCCAGTGCTCTTAACCCCCTTCCATGTTCTCTGCCCCTGCTTGTGCTCTCCAGCCCCCCCGTGGTCCCTGCCCCCTCAGTGCTCCCAGCCCCTCTGTGCTCTTTGCCTCCTGTGTTCTCTGCCCCTGCCTGTACTCTCCAGCATCCTTGTGCTCTCTGGCTCCCCATAGTGCTCTCCACCCCCCATGCTCTTCTCCCCCTGTGCTCTCTGGCCCCCTTAGTGCTCTCCACACTCCCCTGTGTTCTCCTTCCCCACATTCTCCGCCCCCCTTCCCATGCTCTTCGTGCCTCCCGGTAAATTAGCCATGGGCTGCTCAGTCTAAAATGCCTGGGCCTAATTTTTTTCACAGTCCGGGCCTGCTCGCAACCCAAGGTTTTACTATATATAAATGTGGACAACATCCTAATCCATCTTCTTCTGACTTTTCCTGAATCTATTCTTATTTTAAACATCCTCCTGTGCTTTCCAGCCATGACTTTCTATTCTACAGTAGAAGTTCTCTCCCGGGGGGCATAGGAGATAATGATATATATCTCTACCTGAAAATATATATTTGTAACCATAGGAGGAAGTTACAAAAGATGGGCATTAGATGTAACAATAAGATGTGTGGAAATCAGGGCTTTTTTTCTGGGGGAACTTGGTGGAACTCAGTTCCACCACCTTTGGCTCAGACCCTTTGGTGCCCGCTCACCACAATCACTTGTGAACACAGAAGTCTGGTTTCTGTGTTTACAAGTGACTGCTTTGTAACCCCCTGAACTCTGCACACTGTATGTAATGCAATTCTGGTATTTAATGCCCCTTTAAGACCCTTCTACTGTTTGTGAAATCTGAACGGGTCGTGGTTGAGTTCCTGCACCTATTTTCTGAGAAAAAAAGCTCTGGTGGAAATATATAAGGAATTTGGAAAGCCCATTCTGAAATTGAGGAAAAAACAGCACATGCCTCAATTATGTCCATTTGTTGTATCTGAAAAATCTTTTGTACCCTCCAGTATGATGTAGCAAAGAGAAGGGTTGTGTCATGGGAGAAAACTGCCTGTGTAATGAGAAATAAAAAACTCCACAATGTTTTATTAGCCCCCGGTCACACCGGTACGACTTCAAGTACGACATGCGATTTACAAATAAAGTAACATCTAATGTGTTTCTATGGCAGTGTCTTAGATACAATTTCAAGTAATGCGATTTGAGATGTAGTTCATATGTTACTTTTTCAGAACTTTGCCATATAAAATCTTGCTACAAATCGTTCCTGTGTCTATATCGGCACTACTTGAGCCTGAAAGAAGTTCTCAGGGAAAACTCCAAGTGATTGTAATACACATTTTTAAAATTCATAAAATTCACAAAAATAACAAGGATCTACAGTATATAGAGATAATAATATAAGATGACATAACAGTAAACAAAATTACCACATCATATGATCAGAACTCTGATCCTATATGATCAAAATAAATTAAAACAGTACAAACAAATGGCCACTGTCCCCACCCTAACTGGCCTTTGCAGCAAGCAGCACATGGAAGGATGACGCATGTCAAACAAAACCAAAGAAAATTCCCAGCTCAACTTACCAACCAGCCTGCAACTAACCGAATTATCCTGTCTAACAGTATGCGTTAAAAAAAAGGGTTATGTTTCCACACATTTGCAAATACATGCGTAAGCTGCAGAGTCACTTCATGGCACCCCGGTATTTTCTGCAGTCCTAACTCAAAATTTTGAGAGCCTCCATAGTAGAAGCACATGCATTATAATGCATAATAGGCAGTGGGCAGCTGAGCCAGGAGGGAGCCTACCCCTCCTTAAAGGAGTTGTAAAGGAAAAACATTTTTGGGCTAAAATTAATGTCTGCAAGGTATTTTTTTTAAATACTTTTTTGTCTAGTAGGATTTCTATTAGGATTTTAGTTATTTACATTTTTTTTTAACAAGAGGCTTAGGACATCCGTTTCCGGGCTATTTGGCTTTTACAAGCCTATATCTGAGGCGCCTGGTCATCTCCTCCTGTGTGTGTCCACGAGGAGTCTTCAGTTCCGGTTCGGTCAGCCAATGTGATACCTGAGTGACAACGAGGCTTGGTTGGTAACCTCGCGTTCACCATTGGAGGTGGTTTTAGCCTATCGTCATGTCGATGGTGTTGCGTTCCAGCCAGTGCTTTAAGTGGGCCAAAAGAGGTGCCGGTACTCTATTAGGCGCCGGTGCCCCCCCCCCAATACTGAACATGAAAATACCCTTAGAAATTACCCTGAAAAAGAGCTACCGTAGAAAGGAGGTGCTGATGGCGGACACTCTGATGTAAGGAGGTGCTGATGGCGGACACTCTGATGTAAGGAGGTGCTGATGGCGGACACTCTGATGTAAGGAGGTGCTGATGGGGACACTCTGATCATCAGAGTGTCCGCCATCAGCACCTCCTTACATCAGAGTGTCCCCATCAGCACCTCCTTACATCAGAGTGTCCCCATCAGCACCTCCTTACATCAGAGTGTCCCCCATCAGCACCTTCTTACATCAGACTCTGATGTAAGGAGGTGCTGATGGGGGACACTCTGATGTAAGGAGGTGCTGATGGGGGACACTCTGATGTAAGGAGGTGTTGATGGGGGACACTCTGATGTAAGGAGGTGCTGATGGCGGACACTCTGATGTAAGGAGGTGCTGATGGGGACACTCTGATGTAAGGAGGTGCTGATGGCGGACACTCTGATGATCAGAGTGTCCGCCATCAGCACCTCCTTACATCAGAGTGTCCGCCATCAGCACCTACTTACATCAGAGTGTCCCCCCCATCAGCACCTCCTTACATCAGAGTGTCCCCCATCAGCACCTCCTTACACTCTGATGTAAGGAGGTGCTGATGGGGGACACTCTGATGTAAGGAGGTGTTGATGGGGGACACTCTGATGTAAGGAGGTGCTGATGGCGGACACTCTGATGTAAGGAGGTGCTGATGGGGACACTGATGTAAGGAGGTGCTGATGGGGACACTCTGATGTAAGGAGGTGCTGATGGCGGACACTCTGATGATCAGAGTGTCCGCCATCAGCACCTCCTTACATCAGAGTGTCCGCCATCAGCACCTACTTACATCAGAGTGTCCCCCCCATCAGCACCTCCTTACATTAGAGTGTCCCCCATCAGCACCTCCTTACATCAGAGTGTCCGCCATCAGCACCTCCTTACATCAGAGTGTCCCCATCAGCACCTCCTTACATCAGAGTGTCCGCCATCAGCACCTACTTACATCAGAGTGTCCCCCCCATCAGCACCTCCTTACATTAGAGTGTCCCCCATCAGCACCTCCTTACATCAGAGTGTCCGCCATCAGCACCTCCTTACATCAGAGTGTCCCCATCAGCACCTCCTTAAATCAGAGTGTCCCCCATCAGCACCTCCTTACATCAGACTCTGATGTAAGGAGGTGCTGATGGGGGACACTCTGATGTAAGGAGGTGCTGATGGGGGACACTCTGATGTAAGGAGGTGCTGATGGCGGACACTCTGATGTAAGGAGGTGCTGATGGGGACACTGATGTAAGGAGGTGCTGATGGGGACACTCTGATGTAAGGAGGTGCTGATGGGGACACTCTGATGTAAGGAGGTGCTGATGGGGGACACTCTGATGTAAGGAGGTGCTGATGGGGACACTCTGATGTAAGGAGGTGCTGATGGCGGACACTCTGATGTAAGGAGGTGCTTGATGTGATCAGAGTGTCCGCCATCAGCACCTCCTTACATCAGAGTGTCCCCATCAGCACCTCCTTACATCAGAGTGTCCGCCATCAGCACCTCCTTACATCAGAGTGTCCCCCCCATCAGCACCTCCTTACATCAGAGTGTCCCCCATCAGCACCTCCTTACATCAGAGTGTCCCCCATTAGCACCTCCTTACATCAGATCAGAGTGTGTGTCCCCATCAGCAGCCCTCTTCCCTGTCTTCCCTCTCCTCCCCCTCACACGTGTACAGTGTACTCATTGCAGTACTCACAGTTCTGAAGGCAGTTCTGAAGGCAGTTCTTCCTCTCCTCTCCTCTCTCCACGGTAACAGTTCAAACAGAATCAAAATACGCGATTAGGGGGCGTGAAGCATTTAAATTAGGCGCGTCCCCGCGGCGATCGAACTGCGCATGCTCCGTTCAGAAATTTCCCGCCGTGCATTGCCCGAAATAACGTCGTTACTTAATTTTTTGTTTGAGTAGCGTCGTTTACGTACATTCCTATTCCCGGACGTCTTACGTAAAAAATAAAAACAAATGTTGAAATTCGACGCGGGAACGACGGCTATACTTAAAATGGGCTGTCTAATATTAGACCAGATAAAAGCTGGAATAACTTTACGCGGCAAAAAGATGACTACAGATGCCGTAAGAGATTGCGAATGACGCTCGTAACTTCGTGGATCGTCGGAAAAAGCTAATTTGCATACCCCGACCCGGAAAACGAAGGGAACTCCACCCAGCGGCCGCAAATTTATTGCAGCGTAGATCTGAAGGCGTACGAACACGTAAGCCAGTCGGATTGAAGCCCGCAGCCGTTGTTTCATGGTTTGAGGATTCAGACTAATGAAACGACGCGCGTAATTTGAAAGTACTCCGGTCTAACGCGAGATAGACCGGAGTAAGGGCTCTGTGAATCTGGCCCATTGTATATATTTTTATTAATGTCTGCAAGGTAGACAGACAGAATAGTGTAGTGATTCTGTTAAAAAAACAAGTAAATACCTATTAAATTGCTTCATCTATATTACCTCCGGCGTTCTAGTTTCTGTTCTCTCATTCACTTCCTGGTTTGCGGCGCTCGTTCATGTAAGAACTACATTTCCCAGTATGCATTGCGGCATGCCCAGTAATTCACACCTCCTTAAATTGTCTCTAACATGTAGAGAGCGTCCTGACGCACAGATGTAGTTCCCAGGAGGGGGCGAGCACGTCACTGACCACCGCAGTAAAGCCTCCCTTCCCGGTGGTGAGTAAAAATCAGACAAGCAGGAAGTGAACAGAACAGAGAATAAATAGAGCAACTTCTGAGCAAAAACGAACAATGAGGAAGTGAAAAGAGGAATGTCTGCAGGTAAAAGATGCTTATTATGATTTTTTTTTTCCTTTACAACCTATTTAACCACTTCCCGCCCGTCATATAGCAAAATAACGGCCAGAAAGTGGTCGTGTTGTCCTGGCTGGACTTCATATGATGTCCAGCAGGATAAGCGACGATTAGGCACCCACGGGGGCGGACAGTGCAGCGATCAGTGGTGCGGCGTGTCATTCTGATCACAGTGCAAACTGGAAAAGCCATATATCAGCTTTTCCTCCACTCACACTGACAGGCACGAGTAAAGGAGAGCCGATCAGCTTCTCTCCTGACGGAGGGTCTGCGCTGATAGTCAGCTCATTGATTATCAGTGCAGACCCATTGAGGATGCCCACCAGTGACCACCAGGTAAGCCCACTAGAGCCCACCAGGGATGCCAATCTGTGCCAATGAGGGATGGCACTCTGTTTCCATCAGTGATACCTGCCAGTGCCTCCTGATCAGTGCTGCCTATCAGTGGTACCTATCAGTGCCCATGTCAAATCATTGTCGGCAATGGCACCATCCTAATCGGTATGATGCCGCATCTGCAGCGCTGCACCGATTTCAAAAAGTAGTTTCTGTACTACTTTTTGCAATTTCAGGCTGCAATTTACATTTACAGAAACCTGCACAGATGTCTGAAATTATGGCCGAAATCGGGACTGACAAGCGGGAATGAAATCATGCGAGTTCAGCTGAACTCGCACATCTTCATTCCTGCAGCTCAGTGTGAACCTGGACTAAGGGAGATTTGTCTTAAGTGGGGACTGTGGTGGCTGGAGTTGTCTTTACTGAGAGGTCTGTGCTGCATGAGCTTTTCTTTATTGAGTGGTCTGCGCTGGAAGAGTTTGTCTACAAAGATGTCTGTGCTAATGTGGGTCTGTACTGAGAGGTCTATGCTGGGGTAAGGGGAGTCGGTACTGCAAAATCTGTGCTGTTGTGATGTCTGCATAGGTGTGCACCCTTACGCTCAAACAAACATGCATGTTGCATGTGTATGTGTCTAAATATATATGACCCCGGCACATTGAAAGGGAAGAGCACAGTGCCGGCACAGTGAAAGGGAAGAGCATAAACACTTCTCTTATGGCAGAGCCAGTAAGAGGGAGACCTTTCCATGTTCCTGCTGCTACACAGAGCGATAACACTAATGCGCATGGGGTGATTAGGGTGTGTCTGGGCACATCGTCACACCCTGTGCGCACGCCTATGGATGTCTGTATTGGGGGGGTGGGTCTGTACTGAGAGGTCTATGCTGGGGGTTGGGATCTGTGCACCAGGGGGGGGGGGGGGGCAGGCATCTGTACTAATCTGGTTTGCATCTGTTCACCCTCTCCCTGTTTGATCATCTTGTTTCTAATGCGCCATCTCCATTGAGTGTCCAATGCGGTGAGACAAACTACATTGTACATGTTTTCTGACATACTATACATGTAAGTATTTACAATCGGACAGAAGTGATACTAACTGTAAATATTCTAATACCTATGTATACATTGATATGTCATTATTATACTTCTAGAAATCTATATTTTGCTCTGATCCTCCCCTGAAGAAAGAATTAAATTACATTCTGAAACATGCTTGGAATCTTGTGCAAACTCTCCTGTGGTTTGGCCTCTTATCATATGAGAACAACCGTATGTTTCAGGCTATGAGCTAAATATATTAATTTCTATGGCCCAGATTCACAGAGCGATTACGCCTGCTTAACAGGAGATGCGCGTGCGTAAGTCGAAATGTGCGCGTGCGTTTCGATGCGCGGCATCCCCAGAACGAGATACGCAAAAAATCAACTTTTTTTTGTCCCGCGTAATTTCGTTAGACTGGCGCATCCGTCCGCGCAAAAGACAGACCATTGATTTGTTAGTCAAATATGCTAATGAGGGACTTACGGGGATCCACAAAAGAACGTTGGGGCAGCGCAGGCGACGCAGTGTGCGCAACAGCAAAATGTCCTGTCTAAAATTAGAGCATATAAAAGCTGGTCTAAAAAGAGAAAAAAAGTATACTTGTTAGATAAAGCAACACTGTTGGTGAGGAGCTGAGCAGTCACACGTGTTGCACAACAATCTGTATGCCAACATGCCAGGGGCATCGTCGCGCATAGCTATACTACTGACTTTAGATGAACAAAGAAGGAGGAGGGCACTGAGGAGGGCACTAAGGAGGGCACGGGGGATTTTTTTTTTTTTTTGCTTATTTAAACTTTAAAATTTAATCTAATTTAATTTAATCTAATCTAATCCAATATTCTTATCTGATACAAGCCCCTCACTCTTCACTCTTCACGGGAGAGGATATATCACACACGCATTGACATCTTTGGCATGAGTGATTCTGAGGTGTCTCGCATCTTCAGATTCACCCCTCATGCCATCATGGAATTAACCACAACCCTGCAGGAGGACATCACCAGCCCAACACATGACAACACCCATGACACCCATGAGAGCCACATATACAATCAGAGCCCCATCCCCACAGATTTCGAACAGAACATGTATGGGGACAGCTGGCTGGTTGGTGAGTGACATGGGTGGCAGGCATGACTGTCCCCCCCCATGATGCACACCTCACAAGTGGCACATGCATGACTAACATCCTCCTGTCTTTTCCCTTCAAGGTGACTCTGCATATGCACTGGGACCCCATCTCATGACCCCATCTCATGCCAGCTCACATTATGCATCTTTGCACGTTAAACACACACATGAATCATGGCACAATGAGAATGCATGCATGCACACCACTGTGGTCCCTAGCACACACACCCCACATCCTCATCCATGGGATTGGCACCAGTCCACCATGCAGGACTTGTGAGCTGCAACGCCACGCCACGGCTCCAATTATGTCACTGTCACATTCATACACCATTCACACGGACCTGGGGATCACTTCTCCACCACAAATGAGGGTGACACCCCTTTTCCGGCAGGAATATCACCCCCACATTCCAAAATCATACACAAACAGAACCAAAAAAATTAAATAAATGACGAGCAAAAAAAAAAAATGCCCAGCAAAAATATATTTTAAACAAAATAACAACAAAGAAAACACATAAAAGACAAAAATCACTCTGCAAAACAGTCCCCAAATATCTCAAAGACACGTCACAAACAAACAAACGCTAATAAACAAAAGCACCTTGCTGTATAGGAAGATCCCAAAGGGATGTGCTTTTGCAAAGGAAGTGCATTTGTGTGTGTCTATTTATGCTGTTTGCGTAGTTCACTAAGTTGCCCGGGTCCACTTCCAATTTCACTGATTGCGCCGCTCTTGAGTTGTGAGCATGTGCACAGCGGAGCTGACCATGGTCTCCTTCAAGCGCGCATGCGCGAGCCGGCCGCCCCTTCATTTGCATGGGGTCACGGCTCATTTCAATGTAACACGCCCACGTCCTTCCCAATTTGTATTACTCCGCCTTACGCCTCTGAAAAAACGTTACGCATGCGCAATTTTCTGCGCAAAAGCTACGAGAATAGGGTGATTACGCGGCAAAATTGCGCAAGTCTAACGTAAAGGCGGTGCGCTACGCCGGTCCAATAATGCGCAGATGTACCTGAATCTGGGCCAATATCTTTATGGATACTCTTTTGTTCTTAAAGTGATTGTAAAGCCACTTATGCCGCATACACACGATCACTTTATGTGATGAAAAAAAATGAAGTTTTTAAAAACGTCAATTTTATTGACCGTGTGTAGGGGAGCATGCTTCAATTTTATGTGTCGTTTTTCAAAACGTCGTTTTTTGTTTCACAAAAAGTCACCGTGTGTGTAGCAAAAAAATGTAGTTTAAAACAACATTTTTCAACCCGCGCATGCCCAGAAGCTAGTTATGAAGAGAGCTTTAATGGAAAAGAGTGGTGAACGTAACCTCGCTTTTTGTGAAAAAACGATGGTGTGTAGGCAACATCGTCTTTGAAAAGTGAAGTTTCAAAAACGTTGTTTTTTACTTCACAGAAAATGTCGCTTTTTTCATCACATAAAGTGAGTGGGCCAGATTCTCAGAGGCGCTACGCCTGCGTAAATGTATATGCGCGGCGTAATTGTAAATGTGCGCCAGCGTAACGATGCGCCGTAAACACAGAACCACATACGCCAGAAAATCTTTTTCGTCTGAGCGGCGAAAATGCTTTAAGCTATCGTGGCGTAGGCGCATAGTTACGCATCGCACATATTCAGCTCCCATTGAATTAGCATGCAAATATGCAAATGAGGGAGATGCGCGGATTCCCGAAATTACGCGCGTTCCGCGTAGGCTACGTGTGGTGCGCGTAACACGAAAGCCTTGAGTAAACATACCCCTCATATAAGCACCAGTAACTTTGCTCAAGGCCGTGTGCAAGTCAGCTGGAGAGCAACTACAGCAGCACCATAACGGACGAGCTAAACAATCACACTTACTGGACAACACATTCGTATGCCAACATGCCAGGGGCAGCCATGGTCTGCGCACTACTAATGTATGCAGAGGAAGAGGAGCATAGAAGGAGAAGGAGGAGGAGGAGGGGGGCACGTGAGAGGATCTACCGAGCGCGCATGAGCCTCTTTGGCATGGGTGATGAGGAGGTGTATCGCATCTTCAGATTCAGCCCTGCTGCCATCCTGGAACTAACCACAGCCCTGCAGGATGACATCACCAGCCCAACACACCGCTCACAAGCAGTGCAGCCACTGGTGAAGGTACTGGCAACACTCCATTTCCTGGCCAGTGGATCATTCCAGCGTACAAGTGGAGTGGTGGCTGGGATGTCACAAACCAGCATAAGAAGATGTGTGCACCAGGTTATCCCAGCAATCCTCAGACGCATGTTCCACCACATCATTAGACCCACCACTGAGCAACTGCGGCAGAAGGCAATGACAGATTTCTACAGAATTGACGGATTCCCACGCACCATCAGGGCCATTGATTGCACACATGTGGCACTACAGCCCCCCAGTGCTACAGAGCACATTTACCGCAATCGGAAGCATTGGTATTCCATCAACGTACAGGTGATAGCTGATGTCAAATACCTCATATGGCACGTCCATGCCAAAGACCCCGGGTCCAGCCATAACAGCTACATATACCGTCAAAGCACCATCCCAGAAGATTTTGAGCAGAACATGTATGGGGACAGCTGGCTGGTTGGTGAGTGACATGGGTGGCAGGCATGACTGTCCCCCCCATGATGCACATCACGAGGGGCACATGCGCCTGTACTAAGAGGTCAGTGTTGGGAGTGAGGAGTCTGTACTGAGTCTGAGGGGGTATGTGCTGCACCAAGTTTACCCAAGAGCTCAGAGTGACGATCATTGCGTTTGACTTGCAGATGTTCCTTATGTCACCCTCCAGCCCAGTGGGATTTTCCCAAGTCAGAAGATGGTGAGTCAGCAGTATACACTGACACAAGGAAGAATTCCAGAGGTCTGCAATTGTCTGAGTATAAGCCAAGAGAGAAAATACCATCAAGGTCCCCTCAAAGGCCCCCCCTGGGTGCACCGCAACATCAGTCAGCCATGTGTGCTATAGGGCTGGGCCTGGGCTACAGGACAGGAACTGAGCAAATAACGTAGCTGCGAGAGAAACTATTTAAAATAGAAATCACTTGTCAGATATTTTGCCACAGTTGTCACAACTCAAATAAAATGTATGTAAAAGCAGTAAAAATCGAATATTTTAAATGTATAGTTGTGGTGTTTTTCTTTTCTATAAATAATTTTTTATTGACTTGCAATATGCCTTTAACCACTTAACCACTTCAATACCAGGCTTTTATACACACCTCAATACCGGGCCTATTCTGGCACTTCTCTCCTACATGTAAAAATCATCATTCTTTTGCTAGAAAATTACGCAGAACCCCCAAACATTATATATGTTTTTTTTAGCAGACACCCTAGGGAATAAAACGACGGTCATTGCAACGTTTTATCTTGCATGGTATTAGCGCAATCATTTTTCAAACACCCTTTTTTTGGAAAAAAAAAATGTTTCATGAATTCAAAAAATAACAAAACAGTAAAGTTAGCCCAATTTTTTTGTATTATGTGAAAGATTATGTTACACCGAGTAAATAGATACCCAACATGTCACGCTTTAATTATGCGCACACTCATGGAATGGCGCCAAACTTCGGTACTTTAATATTTTTTTACAGGTTACCAGTTTAGATTTACGGAGGGGATCTAGTGCTAGATTTGTTGCGGCGGCGATACCTCACATATGTGGTTTAAACAGTGTTTACATATGTCAGCGGGACTTACGCGTGCGTTCGCTTTTGCACGCGAGCTACCGGGGACAGGGGCGTTTTAATTTTTTTTTTTATCTTTTATTTATTTTTTACTTATTTTTTATTATTTTTTTTACACTTTTTTTAGTTTTTTTTCACTTTTAAACTTTGTAAACATCCCTTGTAATAGGAAATGTGTGTGACAGGTCCTCCTTATGGTCAATAAGACCCCACATCTCTCCTCCAGGCTGGAAACCATGAGATCGGTGAAAAAAAAATTCACTGATCTCATTACTGTTGCTTACAGCCGCAATCGCGGCTTTGTTTACTTACGGGGACCCGGGCGTGATGTCATCACATCGCGCCCGGGTCCTCCGACGGTCATAGAGATGACTGGTGACCATCTGGTCACCAGTCATCTCTATGCTTCCTGCCGACGCCGAACGATTCGTTCTCCGGGTCCCCGAAGGCAAGGGAGAGCCCGGAGAAGCACCGGATGGCGGCGGGAGGGGGGATGTCCCCTCCCGCGGCCTGTAAGAACGATCAAGAGGCGGAATGATCATTCTTATGTCGTGCAGAATCGCTGGCTGAACTAGAGGATATCTGGATGATGCCTCTGGCTGCAGGCATCATTCAGATATTGAGCCGCAAAGCCCAGGACATTATTTGACGTCCACCCAGGATGGGAGATCCCAAGTGGTTAAGGACAGGGCCTTGTTTTGAGATTTGGTGTTTACAAGTTAAAATCGTATTTTTTTTGCTAGAAAATTGCTTAGTACCCCAAACAGTATATATATTATATACATTATATATATATTTTTTCAAACACCCTAAAGAATATATTGGCAATAATTGCAATACTTTATGTCACACTGTATTTGCGTAGAGGTCTCACAAGCACAATTTTTTAGAAAAAAATAAATAAGACAACAGTAAAGTTAGCCCAATTTATTTTTTATATTGTGAAAGATAATGTTACGCCGAGTAAATTGATACCCAACATGTCACGCTTCAAAACTGCTCCCTCTCGTGGAATGGCAACAAACTTTGACCCTAAAAATCCCCATAGGCGATGTTTAAAAATGTCTACAGGTTCCGTGTTTTTAGTTACAGAAGAAGTCTAGTGCTAGAATTATTGCAATCACGGCTATGCCTCACATGTGTGCTTTGAACACCATTTTATTATGCGGGCGTGACTGACGTATGAGTTTGCTTCTGCGCGCAAGCTCGGCAGGAAGGGGCACTTTAACCACCTCAATACCGGGCCTATTCTGGCACTTCTCTCCTTCATGTAAGAATCATAATTTTTTTGCTAGAACCCCCAAACATTATATATATATATATTAGCAGACACCCTAGGGAATTAAGTGCAACTTTTTATCTCGCACAGTATTTGCGCAATAATTTTTCAAATGCCTTTAAAACATAAATTAAAAAAGTTTAATTAATTAAAAAATAACAAAACAGTAAAGTTAGCCCAATTTTTTTGTATAATGTGAAAGATTATGTTATACCGAGTAAATAGACACCTAACTTGTCACGCTTTAAAATTGCGCACACTCATGGAATGGTGCCACACTTCGGTGTAAACAACCCTTGTAATACAAATCTATTGTGACATGTCCTCTTTATGGAGACCCCACATCTCTCCTCCAGGCTTGAAAGCATGAGAATGTGAAAAAAAATTCACTGATCTCATGCCATCAGCCGCGATTGCGGCTTTGTTTACTTCCGGGTACCCGGGCGTGACGTCATAACGATGGTCATAGAGATGACTGGTCACCATCTAGTCACCGTAAATCTCTATCCTCGTCATCCAGGCACCGGCCTATTCATTCTCGCCCGGAGAAGCACAGGATGGCGCTTATAAGAACGATTAAACGGCGGAACTGCCACTATGATTGTTCCTATGTTGCGCAGAATTTCTGGCTGAAAAGAAGGATATCTGAATGATGTCTGTAGCTGCAGGCATCATTTAGATATGCCCCCCTCAATACCAGGACGTCATATGACCGCGTGCAGTATTGAGGTGGTTAAAGAAAAAAAATATTATTAATTTTTTTTTTTTTACACTGTCTTTTAAAAAAAAAAATTTGGGTCACTTTTATTCCTATGTAAACTTGTAATAGAAAAAAAGCATAACAGGACCGCTTCAATGTGAGATATGGGGTCAAAAAAGACCTCAGATTTCATAGTTACGCTAAAATGCAGTAATAAAAATAAAAATAAAATTCAATGTAATTTTAATAAAAATAAAAAAATGCCCCTTTGAGACCATTAGGCTGAAGTGACGTTTGACAATGCTATGGAGCCAAGCGGGGGCCATCTTTCCTTCACTTTGCCCTAGGTTTTTGAGGGGAAAGTCCCCGATCGTCTGCGCCACTAGCGACGGCTTCGGTATGCTGCGGTGATGACTGGAGTGCAGCGGGAGGGCGGGCCTCTCTCGCCCCTAATAAAAGTGATCTTGCGGCAAATCCGCTGCTGAGACTGCTTTTACCTGAAAGCCGACCGCCTGCTAAAGAAGAAGATACAGGGGTATGGCAGCTAGTGTAACACCATTGGCGTTCCTCTCTGTAAAGCCACAGAGATTGTATTATCCCCAGATGTTTGCACTGACTCCTGCGCGTCACTTCCGGTGCGCTCTGTTGTGCGTTCCACGCTGGAACGCGGAAGTGCGCCTCAGCGTGATGCGCCTTCTCCCGCACCGCACAGGCTATTTAAAACCCCAGGAATGACGGCATGTTGTTCCACTATTTTGTTGGGCACCTGCCGTCACCTGGAACCGCTACAGCACCCCAAGAATCTTGGTACCAGAGCACTGTCTGAACCACAGGGAGGATCTCCACATAGCTGCTATCTGGATCTACCCAGCACCTATATACACCCTCCTAGGATCCCTCCTACTACAGGCCGCTTCTGAGGAACAAGAGCTGACACTCTAATGACCCTCATCTGAACCGCAAGTAATCTGTGTACAATTGATTCCATTTTGATAATTAGATCTGCATTACTGAAGACTCTTGCATAAAGACTGTCCTTCTAGATACTCCCTGATTTCTGATCATTGTGATACAGGCTCACATTAACCTTTTACTAGCCTGAGATACGTATTGTTCCTAAATCATCATACTTATGATCATTTATACTTCACACACTCAGGGTTGGTTCCTACATAGAGGTTGTGATGATTTAAACCCTTAACTTTCTGTTCCTACAAGAGAGTGCAGTTGTGGTTTATACTGAGAAACCTCTTTAATTGGAATTCTATTAAGTTCTTTCATCCAGAGTTTAGTGACTGTAACATAATAGTGGAACCCATACATTACTTAATGGATCCAGCGGAACTTGCCAATCATATTGTAGGACTCTCACAGCGAGTGGATACTCTTACCAATACTGTGAATGACCTCCGTTTAGAAAACGAGGCACTCCGGAATATTAACCTTGCTCATCCAAGGGATCGACCTGAACCTAAGGTCTGCGCTCCTGAACCCTTCTCAGGAGAAAGGAACATTTTTCGTCAATTCATTAGTTCATGTCGTCTTATGTTTGAGTTACGCCCCCGTACCTACCATACTGATAGAATCAGAATTCTTACGTTGATATCTTACCTAAAAGGTGAACCCAGAGTTTGGGCTGATGCATACGTTGAGGAACATGGTGATTTACTCGGAACTTTCAACACCTTCCTAGATGAGATGTCCCTCCTTTATGAGGACCCTAACAAACAACTCACAGCTGAGAACAACATCAGAAACCTTAAGCAAGGTAAAAGACCAGTTGAGGATTATATTTCCGAATATAAGTGCTGGTGCCGTGAAACTATGTGGTCCGATATTTCTCTCAGAAATCAATTTCGTCTCGGACTCTCAGAACCAATGAAAGACGAACTGGCCCGAGTTGAAATTCCCACTACTCTGGAGGATCTCATACACCTCTCCCTCTCCATTGATCGTAGACTCAGAGAGCGAAAGGCAGAACGGATTACCTCATACCAGTTTACTCCTCCTAGAAGATCCAGATCCCCACCAAAAGAAGTTCCAATGGAGATCGCAGCAATCAAAGGCTCACTATCTCCAGAAGAGAAACAAAGACGAAGAGCCCAAAATCTATGTCTTTACTGCTCTGCCCCTGACCACATTGTCCCTACTTGCCCACTCCTTAAGAGGAGGTCAGAAGGTTACCTCCCTAACATTAATAAGATCACTGTACCCCGAACTTCTACTAGTAACTATGTTTTTCTTCCGCTTACTTTACAGTAGGACCAAGTTAGAACTACCTTAGATGCGATGGTTGACACTGGTGCCTATGGCAATTTCATTGATATAGAATTTGTTAATTTAAATAAAATCCCAAGTGTGTTTAAGCAAGATCCATTGTCCGTCACTTTTATTGATGGCTCTACTTCTACATATGGGCCAGTAAACACCCAAACTTCACCCTTACTGGTCACCTGTGGCAATGGCCATACAGAAACACTTGTGTTTGACATCATTCGTTCACCCTCTTTCCCAATAGTTTTAGGCTTACCATGGTTGCTCCTTCACCAACCAACTTTCCACTGGCCTAGTAACTCAATCACACTTGATTCCTCATTTTGTGAACAAACCTGTTATCCCATATATCATTTACTTCTGACAACGGAACAAGACATAGTTCTCCCTTCCCACTTATATGATTTTTCTGATGTTTTTAGTAAGACCAATGCGGAGACACTTCCCCCTCATCGCATATATGATTGTCCGATTGACCTCAATTCCAGACTCCCCCATTCCGACCGCTCGAATTTATCCCCTATCACAACCTGAGCTTATCCATCTCAAAGACTACCTTGATGATAATCTAAGAAAGGGTTTCATTAGGTCTTCCACTTCCCCAGCAAGTGCCGCCATGTTTTTTGTAAAGAATAAGGATGGTTCACTCCGGCCAATAATTGACTACAGATCCCTCAACAACATCACAATAAAAAATCGGTACCCACTACCTCTCATCCCGGAGCTTATAGAACGTCTCCAGACCTCCAAGATCTTTACAAAGCTGGATCTTAGGGGTGCTTATAATTTAATTCGTATCCGTCCTGGCGACGAATGGAAAACCGCTTTCAAGACGCGATATGGCCTATTCGAGTATACGGTGATGCCTTTCGGGTTGTGCAATGCCCCCGCTACATTCCAAAGATTCATTAATGATATTTTCCGAGACTTGCTGGACATTTGCGTGGTAATTTATCTGGATGACATTCTGATTTTCTCAGACAATCTTGAAGTACATACCAAACACGTACGTTGGGTTCTATCAAGGCTTAGAACACATCGCTTATACGTTAAATTGGAAAAGTGTGTCTTCAACCAAACTAGTATTTCATTTCTTGGTTACCAAATTACTCCCGATGGGATCCAGATGGACCGCTCTAAGGTGGAATGCATTCTTTCTTGGCCTATTCCCCAGTCTAGGAAGGCTTTGCAACGATTCCTTGGGTTTTCAAACTATTACCGGAAATTTATTAAAAATTTCTCAGAAATTGTAAAACCTCTGAATTCCCTAACAAGTAAAAAAACACCTTTCACCTGGACAAATCAAGCTCAGAAGTCTTTTGAGGCACTCAAACTCTCTTACACATCCGCTCCCATTCTCCAACTGCCCAATCCACAATGTCATTTCACATTAGAAGTGGATGCATCCCACTACGCTTTAGGTGCCGTTCTTTCACAACAAGCTACTCTATCTGAGCCCTTACACCCAGTCGCATTTTACTCCAGAACTCTAAACTCTGCAGAGAGAAATTACCCTATTGGTGAGAAGGAGCTCCTAGCAATAAGAGACGCCTCAGCAAATTGGAGACACCTTTTAGAAGGTTCTACGTATCCTGTAAAAATTCTCACTGATCACCGAAATCTACAACATTTAAAGGCCTGCAAAACTCTCTCTGCACGTCAAGTAAGATGGAGCTTATTCTTTGATAGATTCGACTTCCTTATATCTTACAGACCAGGAACTCAGAATTTAAAGGCAGATTCTCTATCCCGGATCAAGGAAGATGACATTACTGAAACTCCCCCTTCATCCATTATCCCTTCTAACCGTTTCATTGGAATAGTCTCTTCCTTTCGAGAGCTAATATCTCAGAACACACCCAAGGATCTCTCCTCCTTACCCAAAGGAGTTTCAAGGCAATCAGATGGCGTATACACTTTTAAGAATAAGTTATACGTTCCTCCCAGCCTACAACTGACAATTCTCAAACAGTTACATGACTCCCCATTAGCTGGCCACCCGGGTATTAATAAGACGATACACCTTCTTAAAAGACATTATTGGTGGCCCCATTTGGATAAAACAGTCCATGAATACGTCAACTCCTGTCTTGTCTGTGCTAGTAATAAGCTCTCAAGAAGACCTCCTTTCGGCCTTTTATCTTCCATTCCAATACCAAATCGCCCTTCGGAAGTCATTTCGATGGACTTTATAGTTGATCTCCCACGTTCAAATGGATCAAATACTATTATGGTCACAGTCGACTTACTTACAAAGATGGCTCACTTTATCCCTTTGAAAAATTTACCAACTTCTTCTGAAACAGCAACAGCCTTCATTAATAATGTCCTTAAACTACATGGCCTTCCTTCTCAAATCATTTCTGATCGTGGTTCTCAGTTCATCTCTAAGTTCTGGAAAGCCTTATGTAACACACTAGGAATTGACCACGCATGTCTAGTGCTTATCATCCCCAAACAAACGGCCAGACAGAAAGGGTTAACCAGACCCTAGAACAATATTTACAATGTTATGGTACGCACTTACAAGATGATTGGTACCATCTGCTTCCCCATGCTGAATTTTCTTACAACAATGCCACCAGATCTTCCTCCAAATTCTCACCATTTTATGCAAACTATGGTTATCACCCACAAAGTCTACCGACCAATGTGCTCTCAAACACAGTTCCTGCCGTAAGACATTACCTTTCAACCTTAAAGGACACTCTACGATTGCTTCGTAATAACTTAGTAGATGCTCAAAAACGACAAAAACGGTATTATGATGCTCATAGATCAAAACCACCTGCTTACAAGGTCGGAGATTTAGTTTGGTTATCCACCAAAAATCTACGTCTCAAGGTACCCTCCAAGAAATTAGGCAGACAATTTACTGGCCCTTTCCCAATATCACATGTGATAAATCCTAATGCAGTCAAACTAACTCTACCCACCGATTGGAAGATTCACCCCTCTTTCCATGTTTCACTCCTGAAACCATTTGTACCAAATCCATTCCCCAACAGAGATTCAGTTCTGCCACCTCCAGTTGACATTTTGGGTGAAACTGAATACGAAGTTGAGAAAATTTTAGATTGTAGGAAAAGGGGGTCTACCTTCCAGTACCTAATACGTTGGAAAGGTTACAGTCAACTTGAAGACTCCTGGGAAGACTCTTCATACCTCCATGCTCCCCGTCTCATTAAATTATTTCATCGTAGGTACCCTAACCGACCATGTCCTACAAAGAGCACTGTAGGTGCCCCTTGAGGAGGGGAGTATGTAACACCATTGGCGTTCCTCTCTGTAAAGCCACAGAGATTGTATTATCCCCAGACGTTTGCACTGACTCCTGCGCGTCACTTCCGGTGCGCTCTGTTGTGCGTTCCACGCTGGAACGCGGAAGTGCGCCTCAGCGTGATGCGCCTTCTCCCGCGCCGCACAGGCTATTTAAAACCCCGTCACCTGGAACCGCTACAGCACCCCAAGAATCTTGGAACCAGAGCACTGTCTGAACCACAGGGAGGATCTCCACATAGCTGCTATCTGGATCTACCCAGCACCTATATACACCCTCCTAGGATCCCTCCTACTACAGGCCGCTTCTGAGGAACAAGAGCTGACACTCTAATGACCCTCATCTGAACCGCAAGTAATCTGTGTACAATTGATTCCATTTTGATAATTAGATCTGCATTACTGAAGACTCTTGCATAAAGACTGTCCTTCTAGATACTCCCTGATTTCTGATCATTGTGATACAGGCTCACATTAACCTTTTACTAGCCTGAGATACGTATTGTTCCTAAATCATCATACTTATGATCATTTATACTTTGACTGAGTTCACACACTCAGGGTTGGTTCCTACATAGAGGTTGTGATGATTTAAACCCTTAACTTTCTGTTCCTACAAGAGAGTGCAGTTGTGGTTTATACTGAGAAACCTCTTTAATTGGAATTCCATTAAGTTCTTTCATCCAGAGTTTAGTGACTGTAACAGCTAGCTGCTGCCATAAGAACGGTATTCCTCTTCAAACAGCCAACGTATAACGATGGGGGCTGTCGACAAGTGGTTAACCACTTCAGCCCCGGAAGAATTTACCCCCTTTCTTACTAGAGCACTACATTGCTTTAATTGACAATTGCGCGGTTGTTCGACGTGGCTACCAAACAAAATTGACGTCCTTTTCTTTTCACCTATTTTAAGGAATAGGATTTCACCAAACATTTATAATCCCCCTAAAAAGATTTGTACCCTTTTAGACTCTATGGGCTTCTATCATTGCAAAAGGTGTAAAGCCTGTAGGACAACAACAATTGAAAGTAATAGAGACCTTTACATCTTTGAGTACTGGCAAACAATACAAAATAGATAAGTTAATTTCCTGTGATTCCACACATGTAACTTACCTGATCTCCTGTCCGTGTGGGCTCCAATATGTGGGGCGCACGAGCAGGAAATTGGGGATTAGAATTAAAGAGCGTCTCAACAATATTAAAAATTGAATCCCAAAACATAGTTTGTCCAATCATTTTAGAACTCAACACAATCAAGATCCTAGTTTGGTCTCATTTTGCGGTATTAATAAGGTACTACCCCATTGAAGGGGGGGAGCTGTAGCATGAGACAACGGGTGTCCAAAAACGAGACAGAATGGATTTATAAGTTAAATACTTTGTATCCTGCTGGTATCAATATGGACATTGATCTGAATTGTTACATCTCTAATTATTGATTGTTATGGTGTTCCACACATGTCCTATCCTTATTAAATCATTATGAATTTGATTATTCAATTTGCAATAATGTTGAAGGAAGTATTTTATTTATCTACTAGATGGCGCTCCTATTTCATAGGATGCCTTTTTATTATGTTAATTTATTCAGGACACCACCAGAGGGTGCGCTGGATATTTGTTTAATTAAATAATTTATTTTAATTTATTTATTTTAATAATATCATATATAATTAATTTAACAGTATTTTTGATTGTATATTAAATTCCAGTTGATTATTTGGAACCGTTACTGAAGATTGGAGTGGATTGGATATCCAACGTATGGTCATTTTATATAAATGTACAGAGGAATTGACTGGTCCGATTACATGACCCCTGATGACGTCAGATGTTACTGATGAAATGCATCAGGTTGTATCGAGCGTGATTGGTAATTTACGTCATCTATCTGGAGCGCAGGTGGAATGCAATTGGCATGCTTCTCGTTTATAAATGTATTTATAAATAAATTTGCTACAAATTACACTATGGCCGCGTACACACAATCAAATCTATCTGCTGAAAACGGTCTGACAGACCGTCTCAGCAGACAGATTCAATCGTGTGTACGGGCGAGCCGACGGATTTGGCAAGCAGACAGATTTTAAAGCCTGCTTTAAAATCTGTCTGCTGGGAACCCGTCGGACCGATATGTCTGCTGGTTAGTACGCTAACCAGCAGACATATCTGCCCGCACATGCGTCGAATGGATTCGACACATGCGCGGTAGTGTTTTACTTCCTGATGCGGTGACGTGGTGGCGTCAACGTCACCGCCACGTCACCGCATTGTCTGCCGGCGGGGATTTTGGTTTGATTGTGTGTACAGCGATCAAACCAAAACAGCCAGCAGACAAATCTGATCAAATTGGTCTGTCAGACCGGTTTGAGCAGATTCATTTGGTCGTGTGTACGGGGCCTATGAGTAGTCTTCTCTTCTCCCTTTTATTTATGTTAATATTATCTATGGCGGACTTACCATTTGGGGAGCGTATTATACTGGAGGATACATCTTCATTTACCCATGCTCATTTGACTACCTGTAATGGGTGTCAGGGTGATCTGGTGCGTAGGATGTTTGTGGTGGTTTTATGGACTTTACTATTTGTTACACATAGTTGTGATTTAAGAGCGCGGTTTGGAATTTATATCTAGTTTCTTGCTAGTTATTACATGCCCCCAAGTGCTCTGTGCTATCAGGAGATGAATTGGGGACAGTGGAAGAATGGGAGGATCAGAGAAGACGCCAAACAGCCTTTTTACACAATTCGCAGGATTAATCTCTTATGCCGTGTACACACGGTCGTTTTTTGTGATGAAATAAAACGACATTTAAAAAAACGTCATTTAAAATGATCGTGTGTGGGCAAAACGTCGTTTTATGTCTTCAAAAAAACGACCAAAAAAAAATTCGAACATGCTTGAATTTTTTATGTCGTTTTTCAGAATGTCGTCTTTTGTTTCACAAAAAATGATCGTGTGTGGGCAAAACGACGTTTAAAACGACGTTCTTAAACCCGCGCATGCTTAGAAGCAAGTTGAGACGGGAGCTTCAATGGAACAGAGTGTCTTACGTAACCGCACTTTGCAAGAGCATTTTCAGAAAACGATGGTGTGTAGGCAACATCATTTTTTAAAATGAAGTTTGAAAAACGTCGTTTTGTTTCGTGAGATAAAACAACGTTTTTTATATCACAAAAAGTGATCGTGTGTACACGGCATTAGGTTCCACAGTGAGTATAACAAGCATGCTTTACTGAATATACAGACTGATTTTACTGTTGTGGGTTTAGTAACAGTTTGACTTTCCTTGGCTGACCACTTCTATGGTCTTCAACGCTGCCGGTTTCTTTGTGCTTTTTCAAACGAGCTGGAACGGCACATCTTAAAACCCCAGTCTGCTTTGAAATGTTTGCCTGGGAGAGATTTTGCTTATGCAGTAAAATTACCTTGTGTGTTGTTCCGTGCTCATTCTTGCTACGGTGTATGACCTGTGATATGAAACTGTCTTCCATAACCTCACCTTAGTAAGAGAGTTTGGCTGTTCCTCACCCGGTTCTATTTTTTACCACTTGATACCCGCCCGCCGTCATTTGACTTGATACCTGCCCGCCGTCATACTCTATGATCCTGACAGCACGTCATACAACGTCCTGTCATTTAAAGCGGCTAGGGGCGCGTGCGCCGCCGGGGGCGCGCACACACCCGTCGTGTCACTGAGAACACCGTGCGTGTTCCCGGCGCCCGCGATGGCCGCCGGGCACACATGATTGCCGACAATTGAGCTGGGACGTGGAGCTCTGTGTAAACACAGAGCTCCACGTCCCTGTCAGGGACGTGGAGAGGGGAGACTGATGCTGTGTCCGTTGTACATAGGGACACAATCGGTCACCTCCCCCAGTCACCCCCCCTCCCCCTACAGTTAGAACACATACTAGGAGAAACATTTAACCCTTTCCCCGCCCCCTAGTGGTTAACCCCTTCCCTGCCAGTTACATTTATACAGTAATCAATGCATATTTATAGCATTGTTCACTGTATAAATGTAAATGGTCCCAAAAATGTGTCAAAAGTGTCCCATGTGTCTGCTATAATGTCCCAGTCCCGAAAAAAAAATTGCAGATCGCCGCCATTCCTAGTAAAAAAACAAACAAAAAAATAATCATAATTATGTCCCCTATTTTGTAGGCAATATAACTTTTGCGCAAACCAGTCACTATACGGTTATTGCGATTTTATTTTTTATTTATTTTTACCAAAAATATGTAGAAGAATTTATTATAGCAAAAAGCAAAAAATATTGTGTCTTTTTTCAAAATTGTCGCTCTTTTTTTGTTTATAGCGCAAAAAATAAAAACCGCACAGGCGATTAAATTTTGTCTGGGCAGGAAGGGGGTGTAGGTGCACAGTAGGCAAGTGGTTAATACTATAACCACTTATCCTCCAGAAGGTTTTACTCCCTTGATGACCATATATTGTTTTTTGCTATATAGACGAAAAAATACCAAAAATGAAAGAAAAATTTATATTTTCTACTTTTATATTATAAAAAAAAATTCCAATAAAATGAAATTTCTTCACAAAATATATGGCCAAAATGTATTATGCTACATGTCTTTGGTAAAAAAAAAAAATCCCCAAAAATATTTGTAGCGATACCCCCGAAGGTGCTTCTTTTGTTTGTTCAGTCCATTAGGCCCGGTTCACACTTGTGCGATGCCAGACATTGCATGTAATTCGGATGTAATCTGCAGCGCACTGTGAACACATTACATGTGATGTCTGTGCGATACCATATCAGCCATACACATAGTATGGCTGATATGGCACCGCATTCGGTCCAAAGACGCACAAGACCCCTTTTTATGTTCGGTCCAGAATCGAATCGCATGTGTGTCAGTTCGCACTGCGATACGCAAGCTGAAATCGGGGTGTTGTTAAGATATAATGACACTCCCCAGCAGTTTGCATATGGCAGTGTGAACTGCCGTGTGTCGGGTGCGATGCGGGAACCCGCAGTGGATTTGCAGTGTTTTCGCATAACACAAGTGTAAACCGGGCCTCACTCTGCCTCTCAGCCCCAAAGAGCTGTGTCAGCTGCTCTGGCACACCCAGCAAACAGTGTAATTGCAAACACAATAAAACAGACACATGCAGTGAACAGGAAGTTTGTTTACTGGGAGACTTTCCACAATCAAACAAAGAGTGATCCGGTAACTCAATAGTCAAGAATGGCAAACTGTGATATTTAATAGTGTTAATGAAACCCAAAATGCAGACTTCAAACACAGTCAAACAATTTAAATAGGTCTAGAGTGGCCTATGTACTCAGGCATAAAGGGGAACTGATCTGACTTAACAACAGTCAGTCTGTTTCCCTCAAATCCTGAAATCACAGACACTGGCTATTAAATGTGAGGCTATTCACAGTGGCGACAATTGATGGGCTGGGCACAGTGGTAACAATTGATGGCACAGTGGCTGCGTTTGATGGCATGGCATAGTTGTGACAATTGCTGAGCACAGTGGTGACAATTGATGGCACAGTGGTAACAATTGATGGCACAGTGGTAACAATTGATGGCACAGTGGCTGCGTTTGATGGCATGGCACAGTGGCTGCATTTGATGGCATAACAGTGGCGATAATTGATGGCACAGTGCCGAAAATTGATGGCACAGTGGTGACAATTGATGGAACAGTGGCTGCATTTGATGGGCACAGTGGCTGCCTTTGATGGGCACAGTGAGGCTGCAATTTTTATTTTTTTCCGTTTGTTTGCGCCCCCCAAAAAATGTTGAGCACCAGCCGCCACTGTTCCCAACTACCAGTGGGTCCACAATCGTTGTGTTGTCCAGTTGTGCTAAGAAAGGGTTCGAGCCAAACATCTGGGGTTAATGGGCAGAGCATAGACCCAAAATCTAAACCATCTTGGTTCTCCTCTTTTTTGGAGAACCGATCGCAAATGGTGAAGTTAGGACCTTTCACTTCTGAGAAACGCACATTATCGTGTGGTGTCCCTCAAGGATCCCCCCTGTCGCCGGTGTTATTCAACATCTATCTCCGTCCTCTTTTTGAAATCATCAGCAGCCAAAAACTGCTCTATCACTCATATGCAGACGACACGCAACTGTATTTCCGCATTTGCAACAAAAAGGATCACCACCTCAATCTAGAGACATGCCTCTCTTTGATAGAGGACTGGATGACAAGGTTATCTTAAACTCAATGGAGCAAAAACAGAACTTCTCCTGTTTCACGCCAAGCGTAGGAATCAACCAGCAACAACTTGGACACCCCCGCCCATTCTGGGCAAAATCATCACCCCTAGCGCCAAAGTCAAAAGTCTCGGGGTCATTTTCGACTCCTATATGACAATGGACGCACAAATAGGGTCAGTAGTCAGCGGATCTCACCATCTGCTACGTCTACTACGTAGACTCATCCCTTTTATATCCAAAGAAGACATAGCGGTCGTGGTGGGAGCAATTGTGAACTCCAGATTGGACTATGCAAATGCCCTTTACCTCGGACTCCCCAAGTACCAAATCGCTCGTCTACAAGTCGTTCAAAACACGGCTGCTAGACTTGTGACTGGGAAAAAACACTGGGAATCAATCTCACCTTCACTGAGATCCCTTCACTGGTTACCAGTAAAAGACAGAATTTATTTTAAAGCTCTCTGTCTAACGCATAGATGTATTCATGGGAATGCTCCCCATTATCTATGCGAGAAAAAAAAAGTTCATAACCCCAATCGCGTTTTGCGATCCACCAATCAAAGTTTACTCCAGATACCGAAAACAAACTACAAGTCCAAAGGAGATAGAAGATTCGCGGTCCAAGGTCCCAGACTATGGAACGCTTTACCAACCAACATTCGGTTGGAGGAGAACCACCTAGCATTCAGGAGAAAGATTAAAAGTAAAACTCATCTCTTTTGATATCAAAGGAGACAGGAACAACAAGCGCCCAGAGGCGATTTGGTTTGCATGTGCTGCGCTATATAAGTTTTCATTCATTCATTCACTCATTCAGCAGCTCCTTTGGGGGTAGTGCTATATAAGGCCTCGTACACACGATCAAATCTGTCCGCTGGAAACGGTCCGCTGGACCGTTTCAGCAGACAGATTCAATCGTGTGTACGGCCGAGCAGACAGATTTGTCCACCCGACAGATTTCAAAGCATGCTTTGAAATCTATCGGGTGGGAATCTGTCCGGCCGACATGTCTGCTGGTTAGTACACTTACCAGCAGACATGTCGTCCCGCACCGCCGCCGAATGGATTTGGCGCATGCGCGGAAGTGTTTTACTTCCTGGTGCGGTGACGTGGCGGCGTCAACGTCACCGACACGTCAGCGCGCTCTCTGCTGGCGGGGATTTTGGTTTGCTCGTGTGTACACGCGAGCAAACCAAACTCCCAGCAGACAGATTTGTTCAAATCTGTCGGACGGACAGATTTGAACAAATCTGTCCGCTCGTGTGTATGGGGCCTAAGTGTTTGGCTACACATATATTAATTGGTTTGTTTGAAACTTATAGGGGGTTATTTACAAAAGGCATATTCACTTTGCACTACTGGTGCACTTGTAAGTGCAGTCGTTGTAGATCTGAGGGGAAGATCTGAAATGAGGGAAGCTCTGCTGACTTTATCATCCAATCATGTGAAAGCTAAAATGATGTTTTTGTTTTCCTTGCATGTTCCCCTCAGATTTACAGCGACTGCACTTCCAAGTGCACTGGCAGTGCAATTGTAGGGAAAATTGGATTTGCCTTTCGTAAATAACCCCCTGTGTGTCTACAAACTATGGTATATATATATTTAAAAATAGATAAGTCCTGATGGCCTATTTTTTTGGAAAGTAGACAGTCTGAGGATTTTTTTTCCCATGTTTTTTTTATATCTCTAGTGCAGTACATTGTCATCATATGACTGGTGTGGCGGTGATCAGGGATATTGACTGGTGACAGTATGACTATGTTACAAACATTTTTTATTTTAGTTTTAATTCCGTTCATCAGAGTAGTTCAGTGTCACCATGTACTAACCCAGGGGGGATGTGGTGATCAGGGATTTTTTGTTTTGTTTTCCCGTTGATTGCTGTTACAGTGATGATCAATATAACAGCAATGTTTTGAACTGTTATGAATGTGTTTCATCCATAACAGCTGTAATCACAATACTAAGCATAGCTGTTATGAATGAAACCCATTCAAAACAGTTGCGTTTTACAATGTGATCAACCCATTAATACCAGTTGTGTTTATAATGTGATCATCACGTGACGCCATGGCCTCCATTGTCAGGGAGCCCACCAGTGTGCATATGTTGGGCGACATACAGGTACCTCGCCTTGCATGCAGCTGCCACCCACTTAGGGTAAAACTACTGTCAGTAGTCGGCAAGTGGTAAATAAAGATCATAAATGGTATTATTTACTAATTAATTTTGTTTACTATGTATTAACTCATTTTCATTGGGGGAGGGCAGTATCTGGGGGCCCCTTTATTTTTTTAAAGAGGTATCCAGAATCCAATAAGCCCACTGCCCACAGACCTCTCCCCCTACAACCACTGGACAGGGTTATGGGGAAGAGGTCGGTGTCCTCATTTAACTATAAGGAAAAGGTGCTTTCCTGGGAGTATGTACCATCCCATAGCTCCCAACTGTCCCTAAATTTGAGGGACTGTTCCTGATTTGGAGCAATATCCCTCTGTCCCCTTTTCCTCCTCATTTTGGTCTGATCTATATTGATGTATATATAATTCACTTTATATCTTTCAAAAAGTGTTCCCCAATACTAAACCTTGCATCCAATTTCTAAATGGCTGCATTTGTACATTTTAAAAGCCAATAAAATGGAATAGTAGTGGTAAAAAAAAGTCCTTGTGGATTTAATTAACCATGTTTTGGTATTTTTCCTTTAAAAGAGTTTGGCAGAGGGCATGTGCCATGCCTACATACGTTTGTTAGTAGGTGTCCTTCATTCCTATCTCAAAATGTTGGAAGGTATGCCATCCCCATGTTGAGGGTATATGGGCTGGTATGGTATGGGGGGGGGCCTTGACATCCATAACAGACCCTCATCAAGGATAGAAGTGTGGAATGATTGCATGGGCAGAGGCGTATCTAGTGTAAATGGCACCTATGGCAAGCACTGAAACTGCGCCCCTTTGTCGAAACATTTGAAACCCATCTTTCATTTAACCTTAACCACTTAAGGACCGCCTACTGCACATTTACGTCGGCAGAATGGCACGGCTGGGCACATCAACGTATATATACATTGGTTTCTAGTACCCAGCCATGGGTCACGGGCGCGCGCTCGCAGCGCGCTCCCATGACCCGGTCCGAAGCTCCGGGACCGGGTCCGCGGGACTCGCGGACCCGATTGCCGCTGGAGTGCGGCGATCGGTCCCCGGAGCTGAAGAATGGGGAGAGCCGTGTGTAAACACGGCTTACCCGTGCTTCACTGTGGCCGCAGCATCGATTGCGTCATCGATGTTATAGGGGGACGTGATCGATGACGTCACACCTACAGCCACACCCCCCTACATTTGTAAACACACACAGGGAACACTCAAATCCTACAGCGCCCCCTTGTGGTTAACTACCAAACTGCAACTGTCATTTTCACAGTAAACAATGCAATTTAAATGCATTTTTTGCTGTGAAAATGACAATTGTCCCAAAAATTTGTCAAAATTATCGCAGTCACATAATGTCGCAGTCACGAAAAAAAATCGCTGATCGCCGCCATTAGTAGTAAAAATAAATAAATAATAAAAATGGAATAAAACTATCCCTTATTTTGTAAACGCTATAAATTTTGCGAAAACCAACTGATAAACGCTTATTGCGATTTTTACCAAAAGTAGGTAGAAAAATACGTATCGGCCTAAACTGAGGAAAAAAAATAATTTTATATATATTTTTTTGGGGATATTTATTATATCAAAAAGTAAAAAATATTGCATTTTTTTTCAAAATTGTGGCTCTATTTTTGTTTATAGCGCAAAAAATAAAAACCGTAGAGGTGATCAAATACCACCAAAAGAACGTTCTATTTGTGGGGAAAAAAGGACGCTAATTTTGTTTGGGAGCCACGTCGCACGACCGCACAATTGTTAGTTAAAACGACGCAGTGCCGAATCGCAAAAAGGGGCAAGGTCCTTTAGCAGCATTTTGGTCCGGGTCTTAAGTGGTTAACAAAAAAAACAGCTAACAAAACTAGTGATATTTATCATCCCTTGTGATACCTTGGGTAGTGACATATCCTCTTTATGGAGAAATCTGGAGTTTATTAGACCCCTGATCTCTCCTCTGCCCTCCAAGGCCAGGTAAATGCAGAACCAATACTGGAAGTGATGACATCTCCATCACTTAAGGCCTCGGTTTTCACAGAGAGGGAAAATCTGATGTTCCTTTGTGCTCTGCCAATCTGACCAGGTAAAATGGGAGAACCGGGGAGGACTGTGGCTAAATGCAACAAGCGATATCGCTGCCATTGTCCATTAGCAAAGGTGCTGAAAAGGAGATCCTGCCTATGCTTGGGAGGAGGGAGGAAGAGACCCTGGTAAATGCCTTGCTGCCCAGCCACTCACCAGCGCCCCTTTCAAATGGCGCCCATGGCACTTGCCATGGCTGCCATACCCTAGATACGCCACTGTGCATGGGTCCCCCATTAACATTTATACCAGACCCTCTTCTAGGATAATGCCGCGTACACACGATCACTTTTTGCGATGAAATAAAACGACGTTTTCTCTCATGAAAAAAAACGACGTTTTTCAAACTTCATTTTCCAAAACGACGTTGTGTACACACCATTGTTTTTCACAAAAGCTCGAGCAGTGCGCGGTGACGTCCATCACGTACGACGGGACTATAAAGGGTCATTTCCATGTGGAAGACGGCCTCTTTTGCTGATATCGTGTTGCTGCGTGTTAGTAAAAGTTTGGTGAGAGACGATTCGCGCTTTTCAGTCTTCGTGCTTTAAAAAACTTTTTCTGTCTTACAGTTTGTGCTTTTGGGTTCGTATCTGTGTTACAGTGCTTGTTTTCAGATCGTATCTGTTTTGGCAGTGCGTTCTTGTTTGCACGTTACTGTTTTGCAGGTCGTTCTTCAGAGGCCTTTCTGTTCTTCAGTGCGTTTTTTTTTTTTAGTCCGATCTGATTTGACAACCGTTTTCTAGCCATGTTGCGGGTACGTTCTCGTCGCCGAGAGCGTGCTTTGCATCTTGTTAGGATGTGTGCTGCATCCCGGCTCCGGTCCTTGAGGAGGGCGAGAAGGACTTTGTGGGCCAAGGACTGGTTTCTTCGCAGGGACCAGTTCTCTCATATGCCTCTGCTGCGGGAGATCCAAGAAAATAACCCTGATGATTTCAGGAATTTTCTTCGGATGTCTGACCCCGTATTCCAGCAGCTTTTGGCTTCGGTGTCGCCTTATATCACCAGGCAGGACACCGTTATGCGGGAAGACATCACTGCTGAGCAGCGGCTAGTTGCCACCTTGCGGTACCTGGCAACAGGGAGAAGTCTGCAGGACTTGAAGTTCTCGACGGGCATCTCCCCCCAGGCTCTGGGCCTCATAATCCCGGACACCTGTTGTGCCATAATCCAGGTTTTGCAGGAGGAGTATATTAAGGTAAGTGGTGTCCTTTAAATGCACAAACTCTGTTCTTATTTTTCATATTTTTGAGTAATGTACAAGCCCACCTAGCCTAGTCCCTATATCCCCCTTGATTTTTGTTCCCTATTGTTGTTCTGTATTTTTAAGTCCCTATATCCCCCTTGATTTTTGTTCCCTATTGTTGTTCTGTATTTTTAAGTCCCTGTATCCCCCTTGATTTTTGTTCCCTATTGTTGTTCAGTATTTTTAAGTCCCTATATCCCCCTTGATTTTTGTTCCCTATTGTTGTTCAGTATTTTTAAGTCCCTATTTCTTTATCGTACATCACGGGACACAGAGCAGCATAGTAATTACTATGTGGGTTATAGAGCCTACCTTCAGGTGATGGACACTGGCAATCTTCAGACAGGAATTCCCTCCCTATATAACCCCCTCCCCTAACAGGAGTACCTCAGTTTTTTCGCCAGTGTCTAAGTGTTGGTCACGATTAAGGCCTGGTCCATTGTGGCTAGGCCAGCTACATACCGGATCCGTCCAAAGTGCCGCAGTGCCAAAGTGGACGGTACCCGGGCCCCGTTTAGAAGACCGGGGTCTTGCCTATAATGCTTCTCCTTTGAGAGCTGGATCCTGGGTTCCAGAGCATTGATCAATTACAGGGTCAAATGTTTGTCTGCTTGCCAGGGTGCTTATATAGGTCCAGGGGAGAGGTGACCTGCTATGGACCCCAGTCCCTGAAGGTCAATGACTATGCCCACGGTGAGGGGTGAAGGCTGGGCCTCTTGCTTTTAGCAACACCCTGCAGCGTGGACAGGTAAGTGGAGGGCTGCAGGACGTGGTCTGTTGGCAGTCTCTCCTAAGAAAGGGGATGGTGGGCTAGCCTAGATGTGCTGCTATGCACAGGCAATATTTTCCACTATGTCTGCTGTTGACAGGATGGTTATTTTCCCACACTGTTCCCCTGGCTGACTAGGTGTTTGTTTGTTGAGGGGGTGCACGTCTATGGAGCATGAGAAGGGTGCTTACAGGTCTAGAGGCCATCATGTGGCGGACTGGAGTAGGCCTGGGTACCCCGGCAGCGCGTGGTGTCCTCCTGCTTGGCAGCATGGCTTCCCCTGGGGGCCGCCATTGATCGCCGTGGCGTCTTCCTGCTGTGCGCGCGCGGCTGGGCGGAGATCCACGCGTGGCGTGCGCCTGCGCGCGGCGGGGCGCGGCGGCCTGAGGGGGGGAGGCGGAGCGGCATGCGGACGCCGGATAAAGCCTCATCGGTGGAGGACACACAGAGTGCAGGGCTGTGCCTTCAGGAGGGATCCAGGACACTCAGACGTGCACCAGTTCAGGGGCTGTGAGCCCAAATCTGGACACACTGCTCAGCCAGAAAAAGAGGCGCTGCAGGAATATTCCCTAATACCTCCTTCCCCCCAGAGGAGACAGACTCTACACTTGGTCAGCAGAGCGGTTGCTGCTTTAGACAGCTACCTAAATCCCTGAGTCTCCTACCAGTGGCCTGATCACCCCAGAGTGGCTGTGCTATAGGGGTACCTCGGGGTTGTACAATGGCTCCCAAGGGATCAGGCTCTGCCAAGGGGTCTAAGACGGCAAAGAAGGCTAAAGGATCCCCATCAGGCTCAGAGGATTTGGGTCAGGCCGCGGTCACCCTGCCCTCCCCAGAGAGATCGGTGTTGGGGCTCCAGACCGAGTCATTGGAACCGGCGGGTGCTGTAGCTGGCCCTAATCATCCACCCCCGGTCTATGTAACTGAGGAGGTTTTGGCTACCACCTTGGGGGGGTTGGAAAGCAGACTTGCAGCCTTGATTGCTGCCTCCCTACCAGGGAAGAAACGCAATAGATCTCCTTCTCCTGCAGTGCAGGCTCCAGGCTTAGATTTCTCCTCAGACGAGTCAGAGTTTTCAGGATTCCAGGGAGAGGACCTGGAAGAAGGGGAATCTGAGGAATCCACCATTGAGGAACCCTTCTCGGCTTCTCAGGCAGAAAAGCTGTGGGTCCATTCTCTAACAGAGATGGTTCGGTCTGCCTTCAAATTACCTACACCGGTGCCTCCGGTTGGTACGGTAGGTTCCTTAGGGTCCTTGAAGGCTCCTCAGGTTTCTATGTGTTTTCCGGTCCATCCCCTCCTTGCAGATGTAATGTATAAGGAGTGGGGTAAGCCGGATAGAATCTTTGTACCCCCTAGGAGGTTCACGGTACTTTATCCCATGGAGGAAAAATTTGAGAAGAAGTGGGCAGTCCCGGTGGTGGATGCAGCTATTTCATGTGTTAATAAGACACTGACCTGCCCGGTCGACAATGTCCAAATGTTCAAGGACCCGGTCGATAAGCGGTTGGAAACCTTGTTGAAGGCCTCCTTTGCCACCGCTGGGGCAGTGGTCCAGCCGGCTGTGGCTGCCATTGGGGTATGCCAGGCTCTTAAGGACCAAACTAAGCAGGTCCTAAGGGACCTCCCAGCCCAACAGGCACAAGATTTGGCAGATTTGCCAAGGGCACTCTGTTTTGCGATCGACGCAATTAAAGATTCGATCCAGCAGGCCTCCCGCCTCTCTATGTCCCTTGTTCATATGCGAAGACTTCTCTGGCTAAAGAATTGGGCAGCCGAGACTCTGTGTAAAAGACTTCTCACGGGGTTTCCCTTCCATGGGGAGAGGCTGTTCGGGGAAGACCTGGATGCATATATCCAGAAGATATCCAGCGGAAAGAGCACGTTGTTGCCAATAAAAAGGAGATTCAGAGGGCCCTCATTTAAGCGCCCTGCCTCTCCCGCGCCAGTATCTTCCAGCTCTAGGCAGTATCGACGGCCTGCAGGTCGGCCTGCCGGGGAGAGCAAGTCCCGGGGTCAGTTTACAGCAAACAGAAGACCCTGGACCCGCAAAGCGGGGAAATCCGCCCCTAAAGCGTCTCTCTGAAGGGGCGCCCCCATCCTCACGGGTGGGGGGAAGGCTCCAGCACTTCGCAAGGGTCTGGGAAGCAAGGATCTCCGACAGATGGGTCCGCTCCACAGTCACTTCAGGATATCGGCTGGAGTTCCAACAATTTCCCCCACCCCGGTTCCGCAGGTCTTGCGTACCAAGCGACCCAAGGAAGGCGGCGGCGCTCTTGGCATCTTTAGACCGCCTCCTGGATCAGGGGGTGATTGTCAAGGTACCAAGTCAGGAGAGAGGGATGGGATTTTATTCCAATCTCTTTATTATCCCAAAGCCAAACGGCGATGTAAGGCCTATCCTGGATTTGAAGGGCCTAAACAAATACCTGTCGGTCCAGTCATTTCGAATGGAGTCCATCCGTTCAGTTGCCGCTGTCCTCCATGGAGGAGAGTTTCTAGCATCCATAGACATAAAGGACGCGTATTTGCATGTCCCTATATTTTCTGGCCACCACAAATTCCTGCGGTTCATCGTAGGTCGACGCCATTTTCAGTTCGTGGCCCTCCCTTTTGGGTTGGCCACGGCTCCCAGGGTATTTACAAAGATCCTGGCCCCACTACTCGCAGATCTAAGAACCTGGGGGATTCTGGTTCTGGCCTATTTGGACGATCTCCTCTTGATAGACCAGTCTGCCCCCAGCCTAAGGCGGTCGGTTCAGACTACAGTTCAGTATCTAGAGACCTTCAGTTGGGTCATAAACAGGGACAAATCTGCCCTGCAGCCAACCAGGATCCTAGAGTACCTAGGTATGCGTCTCGATACGAATCGACAAAAGATATTTTTGCCACAGTCAAAGATTCTCGCCTTGAGGACATTAATTCTGTTGATTCTAAGAAAGAGGAAGCCATCCCTGCGACTCTGCATGCAGCTGTTGGAGAAGATGGTGTCAACTTTCGAAGCGGTACCCTTCGCCCAGATTCACTCCAGGAAATTGCAGTGCATCATCCTATCAAGGTGGAACAAACAGGTTCAAGCCTTGGATCTACCCATTTTTCTCTTCCCGGTAGTCCGGGAGAGTTTCAGTTGGTGGTTGACTCCCAGGAACCTTCAGAAGGGGAAACCCTTCAACCCAGGGCCGTGGCAGATAGTCACGACAGACGCCAGCCGAACAGGTTGGGGTGCAGTCCTGGAGAACCTATCCCAGCAGGGGAGGTGGTCAGCCACGGAACAACACCTGCCCATCAACATCTTGGAGATGCGGGCAGTCCGGTTTGCCCTGAAGGCTTGGACATCCAAGCTAGTGGGGACGGCTGTCAGGATACAATCGGACAATGCTACGACGGTAGCATACATAAACCACCAAGGAGGTACAAGGAGTCGAGCAGCTCAGAGGGAGACAGATCAGATTTTTGCGTGGGCAGAGACCCACATACAGTGTCTCTCAGCGGTATTCATTCCGGGAATACAAAATTGGCGAGCAGACTATCTCAGCAGGAGACAGTTGTTGCCAGGAGAATGGGCTCTCCATCCCCAGGTTTTTCGAAACATCTGTCAGAGATGGGGGACACCAGAAGTGGACTTAATGGCGTCAAGGTTAAATACAAAACTACCCAGATTCGTATCCAGAACGAGGGACCCACGGGCCTGTGGCACGGACGCCCTGGTTTGTCCATGGCACCAGTATTCACTGATGTATGCCTTCCCGCCACTTCAGCTGCTTCCCCGACTCCTCCGTCGGATCAGGGCAGAGGGCAAGACCGTAATCCTAGTGGCTCCAGCGTGGCCCCGGAGGTCCTGGTACTCCCTAATTGTGAGAATGTCAATCGGAGACCCCTGGCCGCTGCCACTCCAGGCCAGACCTGCTATCGCAGGGACCAATATACCACCCTGCCTCACAGTCGCTGGGTTTAACGGCTTGGCGGCTGAGGCCTACGTCCTAAGGAGGAGGGGGCTCTCGAGGTCTGTGCTTTCCACTATAATCAATGCGAGGAAACCAGTTTCAAGGCGTTTATACTACAGGGTGTGGAGAAACTATGTGTCGTGGTGTGAGTCCAAGAGGTGGCACCCCTGTAGGTTTGTAGTCGGTAGGATCTTGGAATTCCTGCAACACGGAGTTGAGAAGGGACTGGCTGTCGGCACTATTAAGGGACAGGTGTCGGCCTTGTCAGTTCTATTTCAGAGGCCATTAGCCACGCACTCATTGGTCAAGACCTTTTTACAGGGGGTTCTGCGAATTAACCCCCCAGTCAGGCTCCCGGCTTGTCCTTGGGACTTAAATTTGGTTCTCTCGGCCCTACAGAGGCGCCCCTTCGAGCCCCTAGGTCATATCCCGTTGGTGTTGCTGTCAAGGAAGTTGGTATTCTTGGTGGCCATGACCTCGGCCAGAAGGGTCTCGGAGCTGGCGGCCCTTTCTTGCAAGGAGCCGTACCTGATAGTTCATGAGGACAGAGTCATCTTGCGACCCTTGCCCACCTTTTTGCCTAAGAGGGTCTCAGCATTCCATTTAAACCAGGACTTGGTCCTCCCGTCATTTTTTCCCAATCCGGGGTCCAGAGAGGAAAGGTTGTTACATTCCTTAGACGTGGTAAGGGCTATTAAGGCCTATTTACAGGCCACAGCCCATATCAGGAAAACGGATGCGCTGTTTGTTCTGCCGGAGGGGCCCAGAGTAGGTCAGGCGGCGTCAAAAGCCACACTAGCCAGGTGGATCCGCCAGATAATCTCACAGGCCTATGGCCTGAAGGGTAGGGACCCCCCGGCCTCTGTCAAGGCTCACTCAACCAGGGCCTTAGGGACTTCTTGGGCAGTCCAGCATCAGGTTTCCATGGACCAGGTCTGCAGAGCAGCAACCTGGTCGTCGGTTCACACGTTCACAAGGTTTTATCAGGTGGATGTGAGGAGGCGCGAGGACCTGGCCTTTGGCCAAGCGGTCTTAAGAGCCGCCCTCTAGTTTCCTTGCGCCCGGTGGCATCTTTTGGTCCTTCCTGTTAGGTCTCCCTCCCCTCAGTTGGCATTGCTTCTGGACATCCCACATAGTAATTACTATGCTGCTCTGTGTCCCGTGATGTACGATAAAGAAAAGAGGATTTTTATAAACAGCTTACCTGTAAAATCCTTTTCTTGGAGTACATCACGGGACTGTCTGAAGATTGCCAGTGTCCATCACCTGAAGGTAGGCTCTATAACCCACATAGTAATTACTATGCTGCTCTGTGTCCCGTGATGTACTCCAAGAAAAGGATTTTACAGGTAAGCTGTTTATAAAAATCCTCTTATCCTCCTTGATTTTTGTTCCCTATTGTTGTTCAGTATTTTTAAGTCCCTATATCCCCCTTGATTTTTGTTCCCTATTGTTGTTCAGTATTTTTAAGTCCCTATATCCCCCTTGATTTTTGTTCCCTATTGTTGTTCTGTATTTTTAAGTCCCTATATCAACCTTGATTTTTGTTCCCTTTTGTTGTTCTGTATTTTTAAGTCCCTATATCCCCCTTGATTTTTGTTCCCTATTGTAGTTCCCCCTCCCCCCCAATCTTTTACAATTTCCCTTTTTTTTTTTAAGAGAAATGTTTCAAGGTCGCAAACTCATCTTGGGGCCCCCCCCTCACCCTATTTTGTTTGTGTTTTGTGACCATCAGAGGGTGTGATTAATATGCTTAGTAATTATTTATAATTTATGATTCGGTCAATAATACTTGAACTTAAGGCTCTTCTTTTTTTAGGATCCAAGAATGTTTTTGGATATTCTATTAGGAATGTTTGTTTGAATATTTTTTTTGGGGTTTCTCTACAGTTCCCCACCACGCCACAGGAATGGCAGACTGTGGCAGCGGAATTCTCCCAGCGCTGGAATTTTCCGAATTGTGGAGGAGCTATTGACGGCAAGCACGTCCGCATCGTGCCACCACCCCATTCCGGATCCCATTTTTATAACTACAAGGGGTTCCACAGTGTCGTGCTGATGGCGGTGGTTTCAGCAAATTATGAATTTCTATATCTAGACGTTGGGAAGAATGGGCGGATGTCGGACAGCGGGGTCTTTGCCGAGACCGAGTTTGCCCAACGGCTTCAGTCGGAGGAGCTGGGATTGCCACCTGCGGAGGAGAACGAAGAGGGGCTTCCTTTTGTGTTCATTGCAGATGAGGCATTTGGCTTGGGTCCCAACCTCCTGAGGCCATTTCCCCAACGTGCCCTCACCCATGAGAGGAGGGTCTTTAATTATCGGCTGGCCAGAGCCAGAAGAGTGGTTGAGAATGCGTTTGGCATCATGGCCAGCCGGTTCCGCTTGTTTTTAACGGCCATAAACATGGCTGAATATAAATGGGATACCATCATTTTATGTTGCTGTATCCTCCATAATTATCTCAGAAGACATTCTGTCAATTATATTGCATTATTGCCTGACGAGGCAGTTCATGTTCCTGATGTGGCCCGTGAGGCAGGCCATCCAGGCTTGGCCCCCCAAAACGCACGTGCTGTGCGCCAGGCCTACGTGGACTACTGTATGGGTAGGGGGGTCATTCCAATGCCAGATCTTGGCTGATTTACATAATAAAAATCTTTAATGAAAGAAACAGTCTACTTATTTTTTTGACAATATTGTGAATGTTTGTGTATTTTCATTGCCTCCTAGGTTATCATAGTGTTATGTGTTTTGAATGGTCTAAATATCCATCATTGTTTGATGTTACCAGCAGTAACATATTTTTAAGGTCATCATTCATATAAAATAACAAGCCACACAATTGTGAAAGTGACAATTTTTTTATTTTTTAAAATTATTTGAACAAGAAAACAGGTACAATCCTTTGTTTTTTTCTAGTGATTTAAACAAAAACAATTCTTTTTTTGGTGATTTAAATAACTATACTATCATAATTTTTTTTTTCTGGTGATTTAAATAACTATACAATCATATTTTTATTTTTATTTTTTTTCTGGTGATTAATATAACTATACAATCATATATATATATATATTTTTTTCTGGTGATTGAAATAACTATAAAAACTTTTTTTTTTTTTCTGGTGATTGAAATAACTATAAAATCATGTTTATTTTTTTTTTCTGGTGATTTAAATAACTATACAATCATATTTTTTTTATGGTGATTAAAATAACTATAAAATAGTGTTTGTTCCTCTCATTAACAAAACGTACATAAAAAAACATTTAAAATACTTTAAACCCTCCCCAAAACATCCAGGATATTTTTGAGCTGGAGTCCCACCCTTTTTGAATTTTCCAGGACTTGTCTGGATGCTAGCTGGATGTCCTCAATTTGTTCTGCGCAGGACCATATTTCTCGAATGAGGAAAGGTGCAGTGTCCTTATCAAGTGCTGACCCAGCACGACTTGCTCCTGAAATGTGCGAGCAAACCATGTATTAATAAAAATTAATCCTACACCTACATTACCTGTGTATCTGTGTTATCTGATACATTACCGGATGTGGTGGCAGCTTCCCCTTCATCCAGATCCCTCGGGGGTGTTGCTTGATCAGTACTTGCGTCCTGCCTTGATGCTTCCTTACGCCCTACGAAATTGAAGAAAGGGAAACCAGAAAGGTAAAAGATTAGAGGGATGAAAGATAATTCAAAATACAACTACAGAGTCCACATGTGTAGAATCCACTGCTGAGCACACTCTCCTTTTTCTGCGTATTGTTATTACTATTAATTATTCACATCTACTAGGTACACATCTACATTAAAAAATAACAATTTATGTCACATTAAAAACATAATAAGATGTCACAACTTTAATGTTTGTGAGAACAATAACTGGTCGTAGGAGTCGTCGTAGGTTCAAACTGCAATCATACAAATACGCTCTTTTTAGAGGATACAGTGATTGCACTCCGATTTGTCCACGGGAACTAGGCATGAAGATCGTCGTTTATTAGTACAAAAAGCGACGAATGATCGACTACTCCTACGACCAATTTTAGTGTGAGCACAAACAGATACAGTACAACCTGAAAGAAGAAGCACATGGCACAAAGAACAAACACCAAAAATGAGGCCACATCAAAATTACTTACTTTTGTTTCGAATCATTCTTTTTATTTGCTGCAGCTGCTCTGGCTCTCTATTCTTCAGGTCAGACCACCTCTTTCTGACTTGTTCTTTGCTCCTGCTTTGTCCAAATTTCTGCCTGAGGCTCCTAATGACTTTATCCATTATGTCCGCCTTCAACTTATTGGGATGCAGGTAAGGGCCGTGCTTCCCATCATAGTCCTCTTGCAGAAAGATGGTCACCATCTCCACCATCTCCTTGAAAGCCATGTTTGAGGCCTTGTACCTCCGCCTGGAGCTTCTTCTGGTCTGGCTCTGGCCTGCCTCCTGGCTTGAGCTTGCCATATTTTTGCCCGGGCTTGTTCCTCCAGAAATGACACCCACCAAAAAAAGTTAGAGAAAGGGGCGTGTAAAGGACGAGACCGAACGTCAGGGGCGGGGTATGCCTCGCGTCACACGTGTGCGTCGCGTCACACGTGCGCAGTGTTTAAAGGGATCCGACGTCATTGAAAGTGACGTTCACAGTCTGCGGAAGAAGGCGCAAGTCACGATCGAATAATACGACGGTATGTAACTGAATTTTGGACATTAATATTATTGAACAGTGGATGATGTTGTGTGCTAGAGAAGATATGGTGTTAAAGCTTTTAGTAGTAGGAGTGGCTTCACTGACACTAGGTTTTTAATTTCCATTTTACATGCAGACAACATGGAGGCCTTCAAGGAGCAGGAATTTTTTACGGAATTCATCCAAAGATGGAGGGAGCAGCCAGTGCTCTGGCAAACAAAAAACAAAAAAAATAAAAACAAAGAGGCCAGGAAGCAAGCACTGGAGACCATTCTGGTATTTGTGAAGACAAGGGTCCCAAATGCAACTACTGCGACTGTGAAGACCAAATAAATTTGATTAGGGGCACCTACAGGACCCAACGGTCATTAGTCCAGGCCTCAATCCGATCAGGAGCTGCAGCTGAGTCCGTATATAGGCCAAACCTCTGGTATTATAATCAGCTGCAGTTCCTGGATGACCATATTGAATCGCGGCCATCCATGTCAACCCTTCCCCCAAGGAGACAGGCCCCTCTTCCCTGCAGTCAGTCCTCCAGTCTTCCATGCAGGCAAGAGCAGGCTACCTCGGAGGAAGAGCCCGAGTTACTGGAGGACCCAGATTGTGACCCATGGAGCCAGGTATTGCATTTTACTAACAAATTATGAACTGCAATGTAGAATAATGTTGACAAATTGATGTTACAAGTGTTGTAAATTATATATGATTGCATCAAAAATTAGGAACATGTCACTAGGCAATAGCCGCAAAACAGAATGGGGACAAAATCCATAAATGCACAGGTCATAATGAGTGTGTGTAAATTTCGGGTACACCACTAGGGGGGTAAACACAATACACCGGGAAGGGGTCGCAGATGAGAAACAGCCTTTTTGTTAATTCCCATTTTAGCCACCCCCACAAAACAAAACATCCATTTTTATTTTGGGGAAAGGCCACCTACTGAGCAATTTCAGCCAACATCAACCCCCCACCTCTAGGGGGCACATATCTGTAGCTGGGTAAGAGGCCACAAAATTAGGGATGTGTGCCCTGTGTGTAAACGATTTTTGCAGACAATTAGCATATGTCAGGATTTTAGAAATGGGTGTGATTAATGAGGACAACAAATTAATTAGGTCCCTTTTTTTCCTACACAGACAGAGCAAAGCCAGGAGGAGGCAGAGCCCACTGGGAGCCAGAAGGAGGCAGGCCCCACGGGGAGACAGGAGGAGGCAGGCCCCACTGGGAGCCAGGAGGAGGCAGGCCCCACTGGGAGCCAGGAGGAGGCAGGCCCCACGGGGAGACAGGAGGAGGCAGGCCCCACGGGGAGACAGGAGGAGGCAGGCCCCACGGGGAGACAGGAGTCACACCGGAGAGATTGCATCTCCCAGATCCCTCCTCTACGCACTCCCGCAAAAAGGGCACGGAGACTCATGCAAATGGAGGAGGAGACCCAGGCCATGCTCCGTGAAGCAACAGCGGCCATCAGAGAGCAACCCAGTGAAGAAGAGGGCTTTGGAGCGCTCATCGCGGCCAAGCTCCAAAAGCTGGAGCCGGGCCAGCGTGTGCGCTGCAAGCTCTTAATCTTTAAGGCCATAAGCATGGCCACACTGGGCAAGCTCAATGAGGACATTGACATTGGGCTGATCGGCACTCCTGTCCTCTCTGCTCTTCTTGCTCCGGCTCCTGCTCCTGCTCCTGCTCCTTCTCCTGCTCCTCCTCTTCCTGAGCCTGCTCTGGCTCCTGCCACAACCTTGCCTCCAGGAACCCAGCCCCCGAGGACTCGGGCTGCAGGGAAGGCTGCAGGGAAGACTGCAGGGAAGACTGCAGGGAAGAGTAAAGGGAAGAAGAAATGATGGTGCCCCTAATCGAATTTATTTTGTCTTGACAGACGTCAGTGTTGCTTTGTTGGACCCTTGTCTTTTCAAATACCAGCAGGGTCTCCTTTGCTTTCTTCCTGGCTTTTTTGTTTTTATTTTGATTACATTTTTATTTGCCAGATGTGTGTAATTTTTTTATTTGCTTTATTGCTTTGCGACAGAAATAAATGTCTTTTTTGTTTCCGTGCAAAATTTGTACATGTGTATTTTGAACAATATATAGAGATCATTTACTGAGTAGGCAGACACATTTAAAAAAAAAAAAAAGGAACAAGGGACAACAACCTCCTTGTTGGTAATTTATTTAAAAAAAAAAAAAAAAAAATTTGTTGGATCACTTCACACACTCCAAAATCAACCACAATTCACATTTTGATAAACATTTAAACATTTAAAAAAATAAATAAAAAAAAAAAGGGAGATGATGTGCTTAAACAAAAAAAGAGGAAATAAAGACATAAAGAAAAAAAAATATATATCAAAAGGTTAACAGAACTATGTAACAAGATCTGTTAACCTTTTGACTTTCTATTTTTATTTTTTTTATTTATTTCTTTATTTCCTCTTTTTTTTTGTTTAAGCACATCATCTCCCTTTTTTTTTTTTTTTTATTAAAAAGTTTTTTTAAATGTCAACTATGTAACAAGATGAGCCACAACAAACTAGGAATTTAGTGTAGCATTTAAATGCATTGGTTCAAATGCAGCGCATTCTTTGCTTCATTATACTTTTAAAAAAAAACGAATGTGCTTAATCCATTCTGAACAGTAGTTTTACCTGAACAAGCGCTCCCGTATGAGAAATTGCTTCTGAGCAGGCGCGGGTTGAAAACGTCGTTTTGCACATCGTTTTGCCCACACGCGGTCACTTTTTATGACACAAAAAACGACGTTTTGAAAAACGACACAAAAAATTCAAGCATGTTCGAATTTTTTTTTCATCGTTGTTTTGAAGACATAAAACAAAGTTTTGCCCACACACGATGATTTTAAATGACGTTTTTGAAAACGTTGTTTTTTTTCATCGCAAAAAACTATCGTGTGTACGCGGCATTACTCAGCGCTCTCACATTTTGAATGACAATTGCTCGGTCATGCAACACTGTACCCAAATGACAATTTTTTTATTTTTTTCACACAAATAAAGCTTTATTTTGGAAGTATATAATCGCCACTGCAGTTTTTATTTTTTTGCTAAACAAACAAAAAAAAGACCGAAAATGTTAAAAAACAAAACAAAACATATATTTCATATATTTCTCATATATCATATGATCACAGCATGCGCTTGCTTCCTGGGGTGCGCAAGCGCCGCGAGAACGGGAGGATGTACATGGATGCCCTCCCGGCATTTAAGGTTCATGCTGTAGCAATCTTTTGGCTATAGCGTGGACGTCAAGTGGTTAACTGCCCATCTATTCAGCCCAATTGGCTTGTTATGTAAGTGGGGCTGAGGTGCTTAGAGTCAAAGGAAGAAGAAAAGAGAACCCACTCCTGCGGGTTTAGCGCATGCCCATATTTAGACACTGATGTCACCACTATCCTTGCTCCTTCCTTAATATAGCTGATAACACCTCTGGGAACTGTCATGTGGCTTGTATCACTATTGGGGATCATATTAACATATTCGCCAGCACACCACAGATCAAAAGTTTTAATGCAATGAAAACATCACAAGGATTGCAACGTTTCGAGGACATGCAGGACCTCTTAGTCAGGCAAGTGACGAAGAGGTCCTGCGTGGCCTCGAAACATTGCAATTAGGGTTGTCCCAATACCGATACTAGTATCGGTATCGGGACCGATGCCGAGTATTTGCGGGAGTACTTGTATTCCCGCAAATACCCCCGATACTAAAATAGAATACTCCCCCCCCCCTATTGCAGCGATGTCCTGTCCCTCATACTTGTAGATATGATGCCGCCGCTGCCGAATACCGCAGTTAATCCCCCTTCATTATAGCTAGAGCACATTACAAGCTTTCGTTTTGAATATTTGTAAATGCCCGCGCCGCCGTGTATTGACACTCCCCTTCTTGGCATTGGATGGATCTGTTCAATCCCGAGCAAGGGGGAGTGTCTATGCACGAATCCGCGTATAGACACTCCCCCCTTGCGTGCGATTGGACCGATCCCTCCAATCCCGACAAGGGGAGTGTCTATACATGGCGGCACGGGGATTACAAGTATTCAGAACGAAAGCTTGTAATGCACGCTGCGCTATAATGCAGGGAGATTAACGGCGGTATGCGGCAGCGGCATCATCATATCTACAGGTATGAGGGACAGGACATGGTTGCAAAATGGGGGACATGACATGGCTGCAATATGGGGACATGACATGGCTGCAATATGGGGGACATGACATGGCTGCAATATGGGGGACATGACATGGCTGCAATATGGGGGACATGACATGGCTGCAATATGTGGGGGACATACATGGCTGCAATATGTGGGGGACATACATGGCTGCATATGTGGGGGACATACATGGCTGCATATGTGGGGGACATACATGGCTGCAATGTGGGGGACATACATGGCTGCAATGTGGGGGACATACATGGCTGCATATGTGGGGGACATACATGGCTGCATATGTGGGGGACATACATGGCTGCATATGTGGGGGACATACATGGCTGCATATGTGGGGGACATACATGGCTGCAATATGTGGGGGACATACATGGCTGCAATATGTGGGGGACATACATGGCTGCAATATGTGGGGGACATGGCTGCATTTGGGGACACATTTGAAAAAAGTATCGGTATTCGGTATCGGCGACTACTTGAAAAAAAGTATCGGTACTTGTACTCGGTCCTAAAAAAGTGGTATCGGGACAACCCTAATTGCAATACTTGTGATGTTTTCATTGCAATTTAAACTTTTGGACGTTTTGTACAATCCGTGGTGTGCTGGTGAATATTTTCATATGGTTTGTTGTTCCAGTGCCCAGCTGGTGATCGCTTCAGCACCCATTTTTGTAATTTTGCACCGTTTCCTCAGAAAGGTGTGCGATTGTAATATTAAGTCCCCTTTCACACTTACACGACTTGTCCCACGATTTTGGACTGCAAAATCGTATGACAAGTCATTCTCCATTATTTTCAATGAACACCATTCATACTGGCACGACTTTAAGTAGTGCCGACTTCAAAGTAGTCCCTGAACTACTTTGGTCCGATTTTCATGCCACTTACACAGGCATTCATTGAAATCGCCGCCGTGAATGTGGTAAAATCGCGGCCGCAAAATCGATGTAAAATCGCGCGATTTTGAAGTCCAAGTGTGAAAGGGGGCTAACTAAGACTATTGGGAATCAGTCATGTGCAGAAAACTGTCAGGGTTTTTTTTTAAGTGGCTGTTGGCATTAAGAATAATAATGGATGTAACGGAATGGCTGTGACACCCAGAGACTTTTGGAGGATGGGGGGTACTCCTGTGCCAGCGTCACTAATGACTCTTGGGTCTAGGGTTACCCTGAGCCCTTTTGGACATGGGGTGACTGAGAAATGATGAATCATGTTTGCAGGATATCTTGGAATATTACAGTTTGGTTAATGATGTCCACAACCGGTCAATAGCGACTCATTCCTCTGTGTAACAGTCTGTTGAAATGCCAATTAAGTCTACCTGGCTGAATACTGTTTTGTGTCCATTGTGATAATTAGGTCTGCTTCCAAGGCCTGTCCATTGTGTTAATTAGGTCTGCTCTACAGACCTTTTCATTGTGTGATGCTAAAGTCTATTGATGAATAGATGTGGAATGTGTCTTTTCAGCTGTAGTAATTAACTCCTGTAAATTCGGTACCAGAACGTCTGACATAGGAATGTGTATTATGCAGCTGAATAGCTGTTGTCGAAGTCGGGACGTCTGGGGGATAATTAACTCACCCAAATTTCATTATCTAAAAGAATGTGTATGAAGTTCAATGTGTGATGTGGTGGGAGGAGTTGATTCATTGTTCACTTGGTTTTTAAAACTGTATATAAGACTGAGAGTTACCATTAAAAGCATTGATACATTTGACTCAGAGAACGGAGCTTGTCTCGTCTTTATTCTGGGAAATGGAATGGATCGTGTCTTCTGGTTTGTCGGAGTGTCGGATAAGCTGTCTTGGGTGCGTTGATGGGAGATCGTAAACGGTGGTGACCGTTATAAAGGAGTTATGAGAAACTTTTTTTTTTTTTTTAATAAAGATCTGAATGTCTTTATTTCTGGGCAACTACTCTTAGGCCGCGTACACACGATAGGTTAACCAGAGGACAACGGTCTAATGGACTGTTTCCATCGATCAAAACCGATCGTGCGTAGGCCCCATCGGTTACTTAACCGTCATTTAAAAAAAAGACAACTTGCTTTAAAATTTAACCGATGGACGCCTAACCGATAGGTCAAAACCGATCGTTAGTACGCACGACCATCAGTTACAAATCCACGCATGCTCAGAATCAAGTCGACGCATGCTTGGGAGCATTGAACTTCATTTTTCTCAGACTGTTCTCATCAGATGGACTGATCGTGTATACGAGGCTTTAATTGAGGTCGAAGAGGCCCTTGTCCTCATCAACATGGGGACAAGGTGCTTTGTCAGGGGGTGTCCCCATGTAGAAGGCATATGGACTGTTATGGTTGAGGGGGGTGGGGTGTTGTCTCCCTCTTTCCTGGCCAGCCAGGCTACATGTTCAGATTAATGGTAAAAGAAAATGTGTGAGGTACCCCCTAACAATCTATACCAGACTCAAAGGGTCTGGTATGCATTGTTTTGGGGGGGGGGGGGGCTCTACACATTTTCTTTTGCTCTTGCTGAGGCATGTGCTACAGCAAAAATTACATTCACAAAGAAAAAAATCTAAACTGTTTAAATTGCTGGCAAATTACATTCATTGCTTAAATTGCTGGCAATGACAGTTGTCAAAGTCTTTTGCTCGCAGCTTCGAAACTTTTTCTATTGTAAATGTCAATGCAGTGCTAAAAAATAAAATAAATCACTGCTCATCGGCTGCATGGAATTAATTTTTTTTTTACTTTTTGTAATGGCACATATTCCCCAGGGCAGTTCCCACCCTGCATGCTATTTTTTGGAAAACCCCTTGCATATTACCCCAGAAAATTGGCATTCTTAATTTGACAGATTCGGCTTCGGTTGATTTCAGTGGAGTTTGGATTCGGCATCCAAACCTCTTTGTAGCTCAGTGAACACCGGCTGAACCAAACCCAGTGCGGTTTAGCTTATCCCTAGTCTTCAGTGTACCTTGAGGAATAAAGTATGGTGCAATTTTTATGACAACTTATTGCAAAGAGCCATCAATATGCAGAGTCCAGTGGATAAAGTAAAGCCTCGTACACATGGGCCAGAATCTCGTCAGGAAAATAACTTTGTTTTTCCTGACGAGATTCTTGGCAAGAATCTCTTGCCGTCCGAGTGTACACACACTCCTTTCAAAAGAACTGCGGTTCTTTTGAAAGGCAAGAATCACGTACGACGAGCATGCGCTCGTCACAATCGATGCCGTCACCGCCATCTTGCTTCACCCTACCTATGCCGTGTAGCTACCACGCATGCCTCAAAGTCATTTCGATCATGCACGGGTTTCCACGGCGACAGGTAAGTATACAGACGCTCGGGTTTCTCGTCGGGAAACAGGGCAACAACAATCTCGACGAGAAAATAGAGAGCAGGAATCTCTATTTTTCTCGTCAAGATTATGGGCAGATTTCCAGGCGAGAAACCTGAAAGCACACACGCACGGTTTAATTGGCAAGAAAGCTCTGCCAGCAGTTTTCTTGCTGGTTCTTGCCGAGAAAACCGAGCGTGTGTATGAGGCTTCAAAAAAGCAAAAAAAAAAACAATCCATCCAGAAATGGAGTCACAGGAACACAGGAATGTCAGCAGATCAAGGCAGGACTCTTGTGGGGAGCAGAAGAGCATGCAAAAGAGAAAAAGAATACAGAGGCACCTTTAAGTGCAGACTGTTGTACATTTATTCAAAACAAAGGGTGTAAGATCAACTCACATTAGGTAAGATAAAATAGGCACATCATTTTATTTTATTTTATTTATTTTTTTTATTTTTTTTCACAATCAAAGTTTATTGGAGTAACAACAGTACAAGCATAATACGATATACAGTAAGAATTTTTCGAACATAACACAAACCAGAACAGAAATAACAAAGCAAAGGTGGTATTTAGAACAAACGGTGGTTCTGGGTACAATCTGATAATTAGTATTGGCTAGATTTATATTATGTAAATAGACGCTGGTTTATTTTATTTTAAGCTCCATGAGCTTTCCAGCTCTCTCTCCTGGCTCCTATACTCATACCGCTTCTGGATCCAGGCGAGCAGCAGTTCTAACATCTACAGTGCAAATGCTGTAGCCTGTAGATCAGGGGTGTCCAAACTTTTTTCAAAGAGGGACAGATTTTATGAAGTTAACATGCGTGAGGGCCGACTATTTTGCCTGACATTCTTTGAACCATTAAAATTTGGTCTAAGGCTGCATTCACACCTGAGCGTTTTGTCGCCTGAAGCATGAAGCTCCAAATCGCCAAAGGGGAAAAAATACACTATTCTCTATGGAGATGGTTCACATCTCCACTACAAAACGCCTGACGCCGAACGCCTGAAGCCCAAACAAGTTCTGGACCCTTTTTTGTCACTCGAATTGAGCATATTTAGGCGTTTTACATTGGTGACCCTAGATCTGTACAAAATCGCTGTAAAAAACGCAGCGGTTTTTCGCGGCAAATCACGGTAAAAAATGCCGCAAAACGCTACGCTCAGGTGTGAATGCAGCCTGAGTGTGTTCGTCCGAACACTAATACACTGCCCAACAAGAATTCTCTTGCCTTTGTGGCTGTGTGTGGTGAAGAGATGAGCTTGGGCGTGTTATTTGGATATACTGTATATATTTCTTTTGTGGCTCCAATGAATCCCAGAGCGCTGCTCAGGACTAAGGATGAGCTTGGGTGTGTTCATAGGTGTTCATACGTGTGTGTGTGTGTGTATATATATATATATATATATATATATATATATATATATATATATATAAAATGGCAGTAGGGCAATTGACAGGGTCAGTAGAACAGTGGATGATGCCAGTGGACAGGGACTGTTGTCAGTAGTTTATTTTTTATTTTTTTAATATTTTTTAAATTTTTGACATTTTACAAGAATTTTTTATTATTTTCTTTTACTATTTTTTAGGAGCACCATTTGGGGGCTTTGGTGAGATATCAGTGGCCTAAACAGACCCCTGATAGATCACTTTTGAGACAAAGAAAGGGGCTGAAGACAAAGATTCCAAGTCCATTTTCTCTGCAGCCAAGCAGCAGGGGGAATCTGTGCAGCACAGGGTGATTTGGGTGTGCCTGGGCACACCTGGCACACCCTGTGCACACGCCTATGGGCGTGTTATTTGGATATACCGTATTTATTACCATTGCTTACCATTGCCATGAATGCAGCTTTACACATGCCATAAATGCAGCCTCACACGAGCCATCAGTGCAGCCTTCACGTGCCATTAGTGCAGCCTTACACGTGCCATCAGTGCAGCCTAATCGATGCCCATCTGCAGCCTTGGAGAGCAGAGGGAGGGGGGCAAGACGAGTGCCGACAGATTACAAACAGGAGAATCTCTACAAAGTCCCGCCTCCTATAATAGACAGAACAGTCGTCCAATGGCATCCCAGGAGATGGGAGTTCCAATATAGACTCTGCTGAGTAAACAGGAGATTCTCTTCATGTAATCTGACAGCACTCATCCTGTCCCCTCCAAGGCAGCACAGATAAATACGGTGTATATCTTTTGTGGACCTGGGGGCCACAAACAATATATATCCAAATCCCCAGGGGGGCCATATTAAATCAACAGGGGGGCCGCATTTGGCCCGCGGGCCGGACTTTGAACATGCCTGCTGTAGATGGACTAATGATGCAATGGACAAATGATGTGCCTATTTTATCTTAACAAATGTGAGTTAATCCTTTCTTTTGAATAAATGTACAACAGTCTGCACTTAGAGGTGCCTCTGTTTTAATTTTCTCTTTTTCAGTGTAATTTGGGGAGAACATTTGTTCCTATTTAGTATCATACTGTGGCCTTTCTGAAATTTAGGGCCAGATTCTCATAGAATTCCGTCGGCGTAGCGTAAACCATTTACACTACGCCGCCGCATCGTACTAGAGCAAGTGCTTTAATCTCAAAGCACTTGCTCCGTAGTTTTCGCTGGCGTCGCGTAAATCGCCCAGCGTAAACCCGCGCAATTCAAATGGGGCGGCTTGTATTTAAATTAAGCGCGCCCCCGTGTCGAACGAACTGCGCATGCGCCTGCCGGGGAAAAAGCCCAGTGCGCATGCTCCAGCTCACGTCGGAAAGCGTAGTTGAAACCGACGTCAAAATGACGTGAGCGTCATTTACGCAACTCCCTATTCGCGAACGAGTTTGTAAAACGATGGAAAAAGCCGACGCTGACCCGACGCCATACTTAACATGGCATCTGATGGCACCCGACGGCATCCGATGGTACTTCGTAAGGTTACTCCACATAGATGCTGGGGTAACCTTACGCGGACGAAAACGACGTACGCGACGACGGGGCGGCGTAAAAGCGATCGGGAATCGGCGTACTAGCCTCATTTGCATATGCAAATGAGAAAACAACGTAAAGGCCACCTGGTGGCCGGAGTTGTCATTACAACTACGATCCGCAAGTGTAATGGTTTTACACTTTTTTTTTTTTTTTATCCAACAAAAAGGTTTTTATTGATGAAAAGGTGTTATACAGCATATGGCATTCAACATTTCACTTCAAAACCATGAGTACACTTCTCAGAGGGCAAACACAATATGACATTTCACTCACTGAGCTGTCTTCCCTCCCACCAAAATATACATTCCCGCACATTACAGCACTCATCCCATATTTAATCCCAACAGTCTGTCCATGACCAGGTCCACCGGCGAAAGCCCCGGTGTATCCAGCCACGGAGCCCAAAGGTTCTCGTATTTATGGTTACTGCCCCTGTGTTGGTAAATGAGCTTCTCCATGCGTATCATTTCGCCCATCCTATCAATCCACTCCTTCAAGGTCGGAGGGGTCTCAGATTTCCAGTGTACCATAATCAACTTCCTGGCCTGAAATAGCACCCTATGCACCGCCTCCCTTGTGTACACCTCCTCCACCTCCAACACACCCAGTAAACAGACCCTGGGGTCCACAGGTACGGATAGCCCGAACACCGAGTTAACAGTGCTCACCACCTCAGTCCAGTACTTGTGCAGTTTGGGACACCTCCACAGGAGATGTATGAGATCGCCATGATCCCTCTTACATCTAGTACATGTGTCATCTGCTTGCATCCCCATCAGTTGTAGCCTATGTGGCGTATAGTACACCCTAAAAATAATGTATAGCTGGGTTAGTCGCTGAGCCACATTCAGGGAACAGGAGCTCACCCCTTGAAATATCTCCTCCCACTGTTCTCCATCCAGTTGTCCCACGTCCCTCTCCCATTTTTCCCTCACCAGGACTGGATGCTGACCCAGGAAGTGTTGTAACAGGATGGCATAACATTGAGAAATAAATCCCTTCGAGGTCACAGCATCACCTAGGAGATCAAACACCGGGGTTGGCGACAAATGCCACTCAGAGGACCTATTTTGGGCTCTCACTGCGTGCTGGAGCTGTATATATTGAAACAGCATTGAGGGCGGGAGTCCGTACTCCGCCCGCAAGTCTGCGAAAGGCCTAAGCCTCCCATTCCTAAATACATGTTTAATGTGTGTGATCCCATGGCCTTTCCACCCAGTCCCGATCTGTAATTTGGCCAGTTCTGTATAAGTATCGTTATGCCAGAGGGGGCTGTATTCAGTGTATCCGTCAGCATGTTGAATATATTTACATTTATTCCACACTTTTTGTATAAGATTGTATGTCGGGTACGTCTTGTTGGGCTTGGCGAAGGCCAGGGCCTCCAGTGCCATGGGGATGGGCCCATCCCCCACCGTGCGGAGCATCAGTGCACCTGAGGAACCGGCCGGTTCCTCCCCGAAGCACCCCACCAGGTGTTGCAGCTGCGCCGCAAGATAATACAACCACGGGTTGGGCAATGCCAGCCCGCCGTTGTCCTTGGGCCTCTGCAGATGTTCAAGTTTGATTCTGGGCGTCTTATTTTTCCAGATCAGGGACCGGAAGATAGAGTTTACTATTCTAAAGATTTTAAGAGGAATTACCGCAGGGGCATTGTGAAGACAGTAAAGCAACTGTGGCATTAAAATCATCTTCACCAAGTTCACCTTGCCCGCCGCTGATATACGAAGATTATTCCATGATTTAACCCTTTCACGGAACCTCTGAAGCAAGGGAGATATGTTCAAATGGTTAAAATCCCTGGGGTTGGCCGTTACATAAACTCCAAGGTACTTAAAGGAGGTCGTGACTGGTATGGGGCAGGACGATGTCACCGTTTGCGTGGCACCCCCGTCCAGCAACAGCAGGGCCGATTTCGTCCAATTAATCTGTAGGCCCGAGTACCCCCCAAACCTCACAATAGTTGCCATGGCCTCCCGCAGAGACGTGTCAGTATCTCCCAGCATGAGCAAGGTATCGTCCGCATAAAGCATCACTTTCTCCTGCAGGGGGCCATAGCAAAACCCAACTATACCCGGATTGGCCCTAATGTCCATGGCGAGGGGCTCAATGGCCAATGTGAAGAGGAGAGGGGACAGCGGGCAACCTTGCCTCGTCCCCCTCCCAGCGCAAAGCCCTGGGACAGACACCCAAAGGCCCTGATAGCAGCCTCCGGGCGGCTGTAGAGCAATCTGACCCAAGCTATGTATCTATCTCCAAACCCGAATCGCGACAGCACCTCCCACATATACGTCCAGTCAATGCTGTCAAATGCCTTAGCAGCATCTAAGGAAAGCAGAGCCCTGCTTCCTACATTATCTGCGTCGGACTGCATGTTTAGAAATAACCATCTGATATTAATGGCAGTGGACTTATTTGGCATAAACCCCGCCTGATCACCATGTATCAGGGACGTTATGACAGTGTTTAACCTAAGCGCCAACACCTTCGCCAGGATTTTTATGTCACATTGCAGCAACGAGATCGGTCTGTAGGAGCCTGGTTCAACCGGGTCTTTGCCCGGTTTAAGAAGCAGAACAATATTGGCCTTTGCCATGGAGGGCGGAAGCACTCCATCCCCCAGGGCCGCATTAAACATCCGGAGCAGCCTTGGCAACAAAACTTCCGCGTGCTGTTTATAGACCTCCATGGGAATCCCATCCTCCCCTGGGGCCTTACAATTGGGAAAGAGTCCCATCGCCTCCTGAAGTTCCTCCACTGTAAGGGGTGCATCCAGCCCCGCTTTCTGCTCTGCCGTCAATCTAGGGAACGCCAGCCCACCCAAGTACTGCTCCAGGTCGGCCGTTGCATAGGCCGCACCGGGGCAGTACAATTCTTCGTAAAACCCCGCCAGTTCCTTCATAATAAGTTCGGGTGTGCTGACAATGGGCCCAGCTTTGGATTTTATGGCTCCTACAGCCGGGGACCTCTGTTGTGAATTCGCTATTCGCGCAAGCATACGCCCAGTTTTCTCCCCTTCCTCAAAAAATGCCTGCTTGGAGAAGAACCGCTTTTTTTCCGCCCTAGAGGAGAGCACCCGCTCATAAGCAGATTGAGCGGCCTGCCACTCCTCCCTGGCCGAATCAGAGGGGTCCAGGACAAACTGTCCCTCCAGAACCCTTACCCTTTCCTCCAGCTCCAGCACAAAAGCAGATGAGGCCTTCTTAACCTTGTTAATTTCTGTGACCAAAATCCATCTCAGGAAAATTTAAAATCCTCCCATTGCTGTACACAAGAACCCTGCGGATCCTGAGCAGTGAAAAACCCACGCACACTATCTTCTATGATCTCAGGGGACTCAAATAATTTTAACCAAAAGGCATTGAACTTCCAAGGGGCCCTAAGGAGCTCAGTGGGCTGAGAGGTCAACAAATGCACTATTAATGGAGAATGATCCGACACACTGCGAGGTCTGTACTCCATTTTGGAGACATACGGGAGCATGTGTGCGTTTCCCACCCCCATGTCAATCCTAGACAAACTGCCATGGGATTTAGAGAAGCAGGAATATTGCTTAACTCCCGGATTCCGCTGCCTCCAGACATCCACCCAGCCCACCTCTTGCAACAACCGCGCCAGGGGGGTACCCCTGGAGAGGGCAGAGGCTACTACAGCCGGGTGTCTATCCAGCGCAGGGTCCAGGCAACAATTAAAGTCCCCAATTACCAGCAGCGGCACCTCGGGTCTGCCATCCAAGTAGGCAATCAATGCCCGCAGCACCGTCGCCGCAAACGGGGGGGGGGGGGGGGTACATACACACATGCAAGGATACACGTCAAATCCCCCAACCTGCAATAAAGAAATACAAATCGCCCCTCAGGGTCAATGCTACTGTCCAGTTCTTGAAAATCCAGGGAACTGTGCACCAGGACACTCACACCCCTGGAATAGGAGGTGTGAGTGGAATGGTACGCTTTATTCACCCAGTTGTACCGTAAACAGCAAATAGTGTCCACCGTAAGGTGCGTTTCCTGGAAACAGAAAATCCCTGGGTGAAATTGTTTAAGACACATACGTATCATTGTTCTCTTAAGTGGGGAGTGAAGTCCTCTCACGTTCCACGAGACTATGGGTACCCCTGCCATGTGTGAAAGCAAAATTTTGTACTAAGCAAGTATACCTCCATGAGCTGCAAGAGTCCAGGAGTCACCGCGCCCGGTGACAAGAAGTGAGGGACCATCCACCAAGGGTTTGCGTTGCCTCTGCTGACTGTTGTAACATTCGTGCTGAAGAACCACCTTTCCAAAAAAAAAAAAAAAAAGGAAAAGTAACAGAAAAAGAAAAAGGAGAAAAAGGGCGCAAACCTGAGATACTTCGTCGTATCGCCGCTGAGAATCTGGCCCTTAGTGTTTATGTCATACCAGATTCTGATAAGCCCTCCTGTAATTTTCAGCAAACGTAAATGTATGAGCACGGTCTCTTAATTTCCACATCTGATATCAACTTCTTGTTATCTGAAATACATGGATCAGACAGAGAATTTTTTTTCTAGCTGGCTATTATACCTTTACTCTTTTTTGTTCTTTCAGTGATTTTTTTTTTGGAGATTGTCAGTCCTCCAGACTTTTTTTCTGTCATTTCTTACTAAGAATCCTCAGAAGAGTCCTCCTCTGTACCCTCTTCCTCAGACTCCTCCTCCTCAGCATCTTTAGATCCCTCTTCCTCAGCATCTTTTTCCTCAGACTCCTCCTCTGCATCCTCAGACTCCTCCTCCTCAGGATTGTCTTTTCCAGACTTTTTCCCCTTTGCATCACCTTCCTCAGACGACTCCTCCTCCGCATCCTCGTCTTCAGACTCCTCCTCTTCAGCATCCTCTTCCTCAAACGCCTCCACCTCAGCATCCTCTTCTTCAGACTCCTCCTCCTCAGCATCCTCCTCTTCAGACTCATCCTCCCCAGCATCCTCTTCCTCAAACGCCTCCACCTTAGCATCCTCTTTTTTAGACGCATCCTCCTCAGCATCCTCTTCCTCAAACTCCTCCTCCTCAGCATCCTCTTCTTCAGACTCGTCCTTCTCAGCATCCTCTTCCTCAAACTCGTCTTCCTCAGCATCCTCTTCTTTAGACTCGTCCTTCTCAGCATCCTCTTCCTCAAACTCGTCCTCCTCAGCATCTTCTTCCTCAAACTCCTCCTCCTCAGCATCCTCTTCTTCAGACTCATTCTCCTCAGCAGCCTCTTCCTCAAATGCCTCCACCTTAGCATCCTTTTTTTCAGACTCGCCCTCCTCGGTATCTTGTTCCTCAAATTCGTCCTCCTCTGTATCTTCTTCCTCAAACTCATACTCCTCAGCATCCTCTCCCTCAAACTCCTCCTTAGCATCCTTTTCTTCAGACTTGTCCCCCTCAGCGTCCTCCTCTGTAACCTCCCATCGGAGCCTCACTTTTCTAAATATCTTTCCTCCCTGAGACTCCTCAGAAGAAGATTCCATCTCTTCTACCTCCTGCATAGGCTGCTCAGAGCAGGTTGTCTCCTCCATTAAGCTGTGAGGGTGGAGCTGATGTTGAGACAGGGCTGGCTGTTCTCTTGAGAGGGCACCTGCTAATTCTGGGCAGAGATGAATACAAAGAAATTATATTAAATATAAATAATACAAATAACAAGTAATTAGGCTACATTTAGTGTTTTATTTTATTATTTTGTTGTGCAAAAATGTGTTGGGGGAGAACAGTCAATAAATAGATAAATGAATAAATACCTTAAAGGGGTGTTCCAGCCCTAAGTTGTGTTTATTAAAAGTCAGCAGCTACAAAAAGTGTAGCTGCTGGCTTTTAATAAACACTCACTTACCTGCTCCTGCGTTCCAGCAACGCGCCGACCGGGGCTCCGCTCCTCTGCCCCCCTCCCCGGCCGGCGTCTCCATCCTGACTGTGGGCACCCAGCCGTGACAGCCTTCGGCTTCACGGCCGGGCACCCACTGCGCATGCGCGAGCCGTACTGCGCATGCGTGCGCGGCGCGGCTCGCCGCTGATTGGAGAGGCGATCGCATGGGACCTGTCAGTGTCCCATGTGATCGCCTACAGGGAGGGGGCTGGTGTAGGCGATTAAGCTTAATCGCCTAACCAGCCCCTCGGCGGAAGCAGGAAGTGGGACAGGAAGTCCCACTCCTACTGAAGCCCCCACTCCCCCCCCAAAAAAATTACATGCCAAATGTGGCATGTATGGGGGTGAGGAGTGGATTCAGAAGGGGTCATTTTTTTGGGTGGAACACCCCTTTAATCTAAAGAAGAAAAGTAAAATGAGGTTGCATTGTGTGATTTGCCCTTAAAAATGTTACCTGTGTGGTCATCCCAAGTTGTTGTCACTTTTTCCCATGGCAAGGCTGGAGACATGGCAAGTGGAGTTGAGACTTGCATAATTTTTGCTACCTACAGATATAGAGATACAAATATAGATATATACAGTAGATAATGATATATATATATATATATATATATATATAGAAGCAGACAGATATATAGATAGATAGATAGATAGATAGATACCACTTCCTTATTATGTTAGCAGTCTTTATTATCACATGTTATTGAATGCTTATTATTCTGCATACCCCGGGATGAACTTATTACTATATTGGGTTACTGACTATTATTATTGTCCTCCCTTGTCTATATTGCAATGGCATATCTTGACTCTCCAGTTATGTGGTCTCCATCATCCACATGCCGGTAACATTACCCTCAGGAGCAGAACTCCAAAGATAATTACATAATTGGTGAGGTTGAATAAAAACATTAGTCCATCCAGTTTAACCTGTGTGTGTTCAAGTCAAAAATAATTTTCTATACCCCTGTATACTGTGCTCGCTAAGATAACCATCTAATAATTTTTAGAAGCTATCAATATTTCCCGCTGACACCACAAATTGTGGATATGTGCACCACATCTTTACGGCCATGACAGTGAAAAAACTCCCTATGCAATCTAAGGTTAAACTGCTTCTCCAATTTCATTGAGTGACCCCGTGTTTTCTTATAATCCCTGAGTATATGACAATTAGGGTTGTCCCAATACCACTTTTTTAAGAGTACCGTTTTCAAGTACTTGCTGATACCGATTATTAATACTTTTTTTTATGTCATGTGACAGTGGCACTAATATGCAGCACTGATGACGCTTAGACTGGCAGTAGTTTTTTTTATTTATATATATATATATATATGTAGCACTGGTATTTTTGCCATATAATGCTAAAGATGGCATACCACTAGAGGGAGCCAAATACTAATGTGAGCGAGATATGTTTTCATATGCAGAGCAGAAAAATGTTTATCTTGTGAAAAGACTCACTTACCCATGAACACTAGGTGGCTGAACTGCATGCTGGGTGGATATAAAAGGCAGAGTGGAGCCATTTCCTGCCTCTTTCTGGGCGCATGGCCTGCCTGCAAGGATCTGTGAAGGAGTGTCCAGAAGAGGGCCTACATCGTGCAGAGCAGAACAACATCCATTGACTCTGCCTTACCACAGTGTGCTGGAGAAGCAGTGTGATCGGGTCTGAGGATCCAGGACCCTTGACGGAGCCAAGTGGATGTCCAGTTTGCTTGAGGAGCGAAGCAGCGTGGCAGTGCTGACTGGCAGCAGGATTGAGATAACTGGAGCGGAAGTTCACAACTTTCCAGGCCTGGTGTGGTGAGAGGGCTGTCGCCCAGAAGTTCTTTAACACCCTTAACACACTTAGACTAATTTCACAAAGTTGCTGGGACCTGTAGTCCTACAGGGAGGTCTCATTCAAATAGACTGAGTTCAATCAGGCCTAAAAGCCTATGCTTCATTGAGGGCTGACTGACAGTTAAGGTATACCTACACCGAAGGCATCTGCAAGTGTGTTTTACAGCAGGTACTGTACTGTATTAACTCTTCAGTTATGTTACTTCATTACTTGTTAAACCATTGGATTACAAACACTGCAGTATAATAGCTAGCTGAAGAAAGAAGACCAGAGACTACACTTCTTCACAGGGAGGGTTTGTGCTTTGGATGCAGTAAGACAAAAGGCTGCCTTATACCTCAGGGGAAGCTCTTGAGAAATTGTATTGTGCTGTGTTGATATCCTTGCATTGGTATGTTTGGTGCGGCCGTACTGGAAGTGGGAAGGTGGTCAGTGTCAAGGTATTGTCACTCTGAGCACTAGTCCCACTTGGAGACGCGCCGCAGTAGAGGCTCAAGGGACCTTTAAGTGTTATTAGTTTGTGTACACTCATTGCACTATTATAGTAAGTGTGTATGTTGATACAGTTATTATAAATACTGTCTTTATACCAGTTCCAGTAAACTTACATCCTGGTTGATCACAATTGGTGTGAAGCTTGTTCATTATTCTAACAGGTGGAACAACGGATGCCCAGATAACGGTAAAGGTACACTATATACACATTGTTATGGTGGGATTGTTCCGTTTAGTGAAAGTTTCATATCAGCACTGCACCACAGCTTTTTTAAGGGGAGCGAGACCAAATCATTGGGGGGGTTGTTAAAGCAGAGTACAGGCCCAATCAATTACCAGCAGCTCCTTCGGGGGTAAGTGCTACATGTGGGGGCTCGTCCGGGATCCTGTCTCTCTGCAAGTGAAACCCGCCCTTTTGGTGCTAGTATGGACCCCCTTTCAGTGGTGCAAAGAAGAAGGCGCACGCCCAGAAGCGAGTGTGGCGGTCGAACTCCCGGGTGAGAACTGGGATGAAGAGGAGGTCAGGACCATTGTAAAACATTTGTCTCCTCATAGGAAAGCATGGGTGATTGCCCTCAGGCCAGCCCGAGGGACTGACCGCACCCATGCCCTATTGGAATGGAAAGAGAAAGTACCAGGGTGTTTCCGTGGGAAGAGTGTGCAGCTGACTGACAAGATGAAGATTTGCATAACACATCCCCAGGCTCCAGACAAGAGCCCTACCAGTTCAAAGCAGGGGGAGTCAGCTTCAAGGAAAGGGTACTCCCGGCCAACTCCGACCACAAGTGGGCTAGAGTTCGTCATGCCCAGGAGGGACGGGGATGAAGTGCTAAGCACCTTCAAGAAGGATCCCCAACTGGAGCAGCAATTAGCTACTTTAAAGCGACAGTATCGCATTATACAAGAGGAGTTCCAGGAAACCTCTAGAATGATTGAGGAGCAGGTAAAAGAGCTAAGTACTAAGAGCAAGGGCTCAAGCGGCAGCCATCTGAAACAAAAACCTGCCTCAGTTACTCGAAGACTTCCCCATCGTGACTTGCCAGAAGTAACAATCAAAAAGGACTTTAAGATTGCTGGCCAGATAGGCGAAAAGGAACAGAAAGACAAGCTGTCCTATACAAACCTCATGCGTCAGATCGACATGGGGCTACAGAAAGAGTATCCTGAGTCTGAGATTGTGGAAGCAGTGGTAGAAGCCATTAGTCCCGGTCTAAGTATCAGAAACATGTTGGAGATGAAGAATGGACTAACCCTAGTGCAACTTAGGAGAATATTGAAAAGCTATTTCAAGAAGGAAAATGCTTCTGAACTTTATCACCAACTGATAAATTTGGCACAGGACAGTGGAGAGACTCCTCAGAATTTCCTGTTCAGGGCTATTGAGCTGAAGGACCGCCTGTTGTTAGCCTCACAGGGAGAAGACTCGGATGAGCACTTCGGGACAGAATTGATCCAAAAGAAATTCCTGAGGACCGTGACCACAGGACTAAGAAGTGACTGTGTCAAGTTTCCAGTAAGGCAGTATTTAGATGATCCGTCCATTTCAGATGAGGTACTCATCGAAAAAACTGGCGAAGCAGTTAATATGGAGATGGAAAGGGAGTCGAAGCACAAGACAAGTCAAAAGTCTGAATCTGTTGTGGGAGTCAGAATGGCTGGCACGACTCATAGCGATTCAGAGATCGGGGTCCTGAAGACTCAGCTGTCCAGAATATCGGAGATGGTGACCGATGCGTTGGATGTCAGGTCTGAGATAACTGCACTGAAGTTACAAGTAGCCCAGATGCTGGAGGCGATACACAGGCTGACGACAAAACATACTGAGCTGTCCGATAATGGTGCCACAGGGCAGAATGCACCCCCGGCCTCGTTTTTTGTACCTCGCCAGGAGCCAACAAATCAAGATGTCTGTTTCAACTGTGGAGGTGAGGGTCACTACCAGCGGGTATGTCCTAGCCCGAGGGGAGCAGCAGATTGGAGTAGACCTCAGAGAAGTAACCCAAGGATCAAAGGAAGATATGGGCCTTCAAGAAGAACGTTCCCTGAAACTGAAAGGAAGCAACGGAGAAGACCCACAGTTTATGTCATCTCAGTGAGCAATGCTCATCGGCCTTCCAAGCGATGCCAGAAACGGCGTCCTCAACGCCAGAAGCTGAAGAAAGCACGAGTTCAGTCATGCCAGCCCATTGTTCCAGATGCTCGCAACAGGTTTCCTGCTCAGTTAGTAGGCCCTTCGTCCATAATGCCTGTCCTGATTGAAGGAATCTACACAAGCACCCTCCTTAATTCAGGTGCTCAAGTAACTTTGTTGACCAGAGGTTTCTACAAGAGGTATTTGTCGTACATGCCCCTGCAAAAGTTGGAAGATATGGAGATTCGGGGTATTCAAGCAGAAGATTACCCTTGTGACGGATATCTGCTGATCAAGTTGTCATGTGACCCATTGAGAACTGGGAAGCCTCAGGACTTTGACACGCTAGCTATTGTGTGTCCTCGGTTGCCAGGGTCCCCAAGCAGTCCGCTAATCATAGGGACAAACACAGATCTGGTGAAGCAGCTGTTAGCCCCTGGTGTTCCCAAATGTGATTCCTTATCCTCCCTGCCAACAGAAAGGCCAGAGGTGCCTCCCTCTTCCATGGTGGATGGGAAAAGATCCACAACAAAGACAAACGCAACTAAACTGCATGAGAAGAAAGCGGCTAAACAGGAAAAGGTGGCCGATGTACCTTCGGTGTCAGCACCAGTAAAGCGAAGGAAACAAAGAGTAATTTCTCAATTCAAGAGATCGACCTATGACCAGCTGAAAAAATTCTCTGAAGAGATGTGCCCTGCTGCAAGGAGAAATTCTGAGATGCCTGGTCCTTCTGTTGATGATTCAGAAAGTTTCGACCCCATCTCACCCCTTGACACATCTGTACTAGATACCATAGTGACAGCTGTGAGTGCACAGAACAGCTCCCCATCACATGACAATTGGTGGGAGGCTTCTCTGTCAGACTTCTGCAACCGCCTAGAGGCAAAAATGTGTGACAGAGACAAAATTTTGAATGTCTTTGGGGACCAAAGAGTTAAAGCAGGGGGAGTATGTAGCACTGGTATTTTTGCCATATAATGCTAAAGATGGCATACCACTAGAGGGAGCCAAATATCAATGTGAGCGAGATATGTTTTCATATGCAGAGCAGAAAAATGTTTATATGGGGAAAAGACTCACTTACCCATGAACACTAGGTGGCTGAACTGCATGCTGGATATAAAAGGCAGAGTGGAGCCATTTCCTGCCTCTTTCTGGGCGCATGGCCTGCCTGCAAGGATCTGTGAAGGAGTGTCCAGAAGAGGGCCTACATCGTGCAGAGCAGAACAACATCCATTGACTCTGCCTTACCACAGTGTGCTGGAGAAGCAGTGTGATCGGGTCTGAGGATCCAGGACCCTTGACGGAGCCAAGTGGATGTCCAGTTTGCTTGAGGAGCGAAGCAGCGTGGCAGTGCTGACTGGCAGCAGGATTGAGATAACTGGAGCGGAAGTTCACAACTTTCCAGGCCTGGTGTGGTGAGAGGGCTGTCGCCCAGAAGTTCTTTAACACCCTTAACACACTTAGACTAATTTCACAAAGTTGCTGGGACCTGTAGTCCTACAGGGAGGTCTCATTCAAATAGACTGAGTTCAATCAGGCCTAAAAGCCTATGCTTCATTGAGGGCTGACTGACAGTTAAGGTATACCTACACCGAAGGCATCTGCAAGTGTGTTTTACAGCAGGAACTGTATTAACTCTTTAGTTATGTTACTTCATTACTTGTTAAACCATTGGATTACAAACACTGCAGTATAATAGCTAGCTGAAGAAAGAAGACCAGAGACTACACTTCTTCACAGGGAGGGTTTGTGCTTTGGATGCAGTAAGACAAAAGGCTGCCTTATACCTCAGGGGAAGCTCTTGAGAAATTGTATTGTGCTGTGTTGATATCCTTGCATTGGTATGTTTGGTGCGGCCGTACTGGAAGTGGGAAGGTGGTCAGTGTCAAGGTATTGTCACTCTGAGCACTAGTCCCACTTGGAGACGCGCCGCAGTAGAGGCTCAAGGGACCTTTAAGTGTTATTAGTTTGTGTACACTCATTGCACTATTATAGTAAGTTTGTATGTTAATACAGTTATTATAAATACTGTCTTTATACCAGTTCCAGTAAACTTACATCCTGGTTGATCACAATTGGTGTGAAGCTTGTTCATTATTCTAATGCCGCGTACACACGGTCGTGAAGTAAAAAACGACGTTTTTCACAAAAAAACGAGGTTACGTTCACCACACTTTTCCATTGAAGCTCGCTTCATAACTAGCTTCTGGGCATGCGTGGGTTGATAAACGTTGTTTTAAACAACGTTTTTGCTACACACGGTGACTTTTTGTAAAACAAAAAACGACGTTTTGAAAAACGACACCAAAAATTCAAGCATGTTGGAATTTTTTTTTGGTCGTTTTTTTTAAGACAAAAAACGACGTTTTGCCCACACACGATCAATTTAAATGACGTTTTAAAAAACGACGTTTTTTTTCATCGCAAAAAACAGATAACGGTAAAGGTACACTATATACACATTGTTATGGTGGGATTGTTCCGTTTAGTGAAAGTTTCATATCAGCACTGCACCACAGCTTTTTTAAGGGGAGCGAGACCAAATCATTGGGGGGGTTGTTAAAGCAGAGTACAGGCCCAATCAATTACCAGCAGCTCCTTCGGGGGTAAGTGCTACATATATATATAATTTTATTGTAGCACCGGCTTAGTATTGCCTCTGTAATATATGCAGAGTATCTGAAACATTGCATTGCATTTCTGGCTAAACAGGACGAAAGACTCTATTGGGTACATCTGCAGGATTGAAGACAGATAGAGTCCTGCTGTAGCTAAGAAACCCACCCCTAACAATAAAAACAAGGAAGGACAGGATTGGATAGCAGACCAGGAGAGCTGTGATTGGGGGAGAGAGAGAATAGGACACAGGAGCAGTGACAGACTGGCATTGTGTCAGCCAGAGAAAAAAAAGGTCCCATGTGCTTGTGTCCTGAGCACTTCCAGAGCCTGTGTTGCTGTCTGTGACTCTCCTAAAAGGAGGAGCACACTTGAGAGGAGAGTTTGCCTTATTACTGAAGATGTGCTAACAGTGCAGTGGAATCTAACATATTTCAGTACTGCAGCAATCATCATCATTATCCTGTTTGGAGGATTCTGTGACATGTGTTGTGATTGCTGGAAGGAAGATATATCAAGTGCATCTAATGGTGAGAGATCTTCTGCCATCCTTGTGTAAGTGGATCTTGCTTACTCCTGCTAGGTCCTATTTACCGCTAATGTAGTTCTATCTGAAGGTCTAATCTTTGTTACCATGTGACACTTTGTGAAGATGCCCCTTTCCATTATGTGGAGTACAAATATTACTTCACAAAAGTCTGAGTACTCAAACATAGGATTTAAAGAGCCCCAACGCTGGCAGACTCTGTGACTCTGAATAGAATTCCCACTGGCCAATAGCTAGAACCTACAAGACCTAGATAGGATCTTATAGTCAGTAACATCACTTTTGGGAAATTGTTGAACATTATTTCGTTCACCACTTATTCATTTCAGGCAAGGCCTCCCACTGGTGGTTAAAGTGAACAAACACCAATCCTGTTTTCATTTACTGAGCAGTTGTATGATATCATTGCATTTAATATTGGTATTCTGTTAATCAGTTTATCAATTTTCAGGGCTTATTGCTAGTTCTAATAAAACCCAGCTAAAAGTTTAACTGGTTTTGTAGTGTTACCTAGATCCAGGTGAGGGTGAGCTATCACTGGCGTAGGACAGAAGACCCGTATATTACAGCAGCCCTTGAGGGTGTAGCGCTACATTATCTTTTACAATTAATTTCTTATATTCTTATATTTTTTTTGGGGGGGGGGGGCAGTGGGGGTTGTTAGTGTGTTTTTTTTAATCATTTAAAGGGGAGTTCCAGAAATTGTTTATGTTTATTAAAAGTCACCAGCTACAAAAAGTGTAGATACTGGCTTTTAATAAACATACACTTACCTGTTCCACTTACCGCCCGGAGCTTTGCTCCTCTCCCCCCCTTCTCCTTCCATTGTAACTGTGGGCACCCGGCTGTGACAGCTTTCGGGTGTCATGTGTGCCAGGTAGTCGCCTACAGGGAGGGGCCACCAAAAGGCGATATGACGTACCGCCTTAGCGGTCCCTGGGCGGAAGGAGGAAGTGGGACAGGAAGTCTCACTCCTACTGAAGCCCCCCCCCCCCCCCAAAAAAATGACATGCCAAATGTGGCATGTAAGGGGGTGAGGAGTGGATTAAGCGGAAGTTCCACTTTTGGGTGGAACTCCGCTTTAACCTTTTAAACATTTATTATAATTCCTAATTTTTACAGCTGTTGGGAGGCTTTGGTGAGATATCAGGGGTCTTAACAGACTCCTGACATCTTGCCTATGAGACAGGGAAAGGGACTGAGGACACAGATTCCCAGTCCCTTTCTCTGTAGCCTCAGCTACAGCATTTTTCAGTCTTGGATTACAGTTAAATTCAGCAAGCCTACTAGCACTAGACTATACTATAGTTTCCCTGCTATTTGATTTGAGCCCCCCTTGCCCCCAGTTTTGCCTGCCTCAACATTCAGTTACCATTTTGACCCTTGTTCCCTGCATGGTATGTCTATCACTAATCCCTCTCTCCTGATCCGAGTTTAACCTCCCTGGCGGTGTTCCCGAGTCTGACTCGGGGTTAGATTTCTGTGCTACGATCGGTAACCCCGAGTCAGACTCGGGCTCGCCTCGCAGCATCCACAGAGAAAGTTTACTTACCTTCTCCGTGGATCCAGCGATGCATCCGCGCTGTGTGAGCGAGCGGGTGCTCGCTCGATTCACACAGCGTCCCTGCGCGCCGCCGATCTCCATTCCCTGCGACGTTACGACGCACGGGGACGGAGAACGGCGCCAAATTCAAAAATGTAAACAAACACTATACATACAGTACACTGTAATCTTATAGATTACAGTACTGTATGTAAAAAATACACACCCCCCATGTCCCTAGTGGTCTGCCCTGTGCACTACATGTCATTTTATATAATAAAAAATGTTCTTCATCCCTGCAAACTGTAGATTGCCCATAGCAACCAAAAGTGTCCCTTTATGGCAAAAATTGTTTTAGAGCAGCTAAAAAACAGCGATAATAAATCAGAATCACTTGCAGAATTTAGCGATAGCGATTTGTGCGGAAATACGTTATAAAAAAAAAAACAAATAATGACAGCAAAAATTCTGCAACTGAGCAAATTTCAGTGATTTTGATTTGATTACACTATTGAATAATTTTTACTATAATTATATTATTATTTGTTATAATTTTTTACAATTATTTATTATATTATAATTTTTAATAAAAAAAAAAAAAAAAATCATACCCGGGATGCCTATTAGACTCTTGTTTGGATAGATTTCAGTGAGTTATTCCTAAGAATTACAAGCCTACAGTATAAAACGCCAAATTCCCTTGCAAATAATGGTACCGCTTTCAGCACCTAAAATCTGAAAGAATCATACCGCCAGGGAGGTTAAAGGCTAAGTTCACCTTTAGTATCATGTTCCATTTTACACCTGAATTAAGGGTGTGTAGCGTGCAACATTTTGCTACAAACCATCATCACCCTTAATATTACCTTTGAGGTCCTCTTCATTAACTTAGCAACAAGCCCCTGAATTGATTTTTAAGGGTGCTTCATATTCCTCTAACTTTGGAGTTTGTACCAATGTGTACCTTGACAGCTGGGTCCTCTCCACCCCCACCCAATAATCTGTCCATTTGATCCGCAATGTGTTGAACTCTATTACCCCATAACCATACTGTTCAGCAATCATGACCGTTGTGACCAGGGCAGGACTTAGGGTGGTGGGGGCCCCTGGGCTTGAGTGTTGAAGGGGCCCCCTGGAGCGAGGAGGGGATCAAAGTGAACCCGGGGGTGCACATTAAAGTTGTTGAGCGGGGGGGGGGGGCGGACTCTCATCTGTGCACGGAATGTGTCGACTCTCTTCCCTTTACAAAAAAAAGAAGGAATAAAGAAAAAATATGTATATATATATATATATATATATATATATATATATATAAAAAGGGGGGTAGCCCCATCCGGGGCCCTGGGGATCTCTGGGCCCTTTAATAAAAATAAAAAAGAAACCTCTGGGCCCTTTAATAAAAATAAAAAATAAACCTCTGGGCCCTTTAATAAAAAAAATACATAAATAAACATTTATAAAAAATATAGGGCTGTGCAAATTGACTTTTAATTCATCGATTAATCTTTAATTTTTGTTGATCGATCAAAATCTTTTTGATCGATTTAAAATTCTTTTGATTGGTACTCACCTCTCTGTCAGCTTCTGGGCCTTAAGGGAGTTCCGTCGGAGATCCGGTAACAACACGGCTTGCCGTGTCCATCTGAAGGGCTCCTTTGCTGTGCCTTCATATCTGCATGCCGGTGGGACCTTACTATCTGCCACACGCAAGGGCTGTTACACTTCCCTCTATCACTTCCCTCTATCAACCTGGAATTCTACAAGGGAGTTGTGATAGTTCCCTTCATGGGAGATCTACATGCCGACGGACTGACGTTAACCTCTGCTCATCTGTATTCAGCAGTGGTATCGTTATACACATTTTTATACCAGTATCTAACTTAGCTACATGTTTTTATGAATGCTTTTGGTACCCTTTGTTATTACTCGCACCATTTTTACAGTTTATGTAATATTTATTTGGTTACCTACTTGAAGACTATAAACGTTTTAATGCTATTTCCATCAAACACAGACTTTGTGTGTTTTTGGTATCTTGCTGTCCATTTTTTCAGTGGTTGGAGCTGCACTGGGAATCAGCCTGCAAGGAGATCAGCTAAAAGTAATTGGATTTGTATGTGTGTTATAATTAATTGAAATTAGTCGATTAATCGATTAAAAAAAAAAAAAAGATTAATCAAACACAACAATTTTGATCAGTAACAGCCCTAAAAAAATATAAAGAAAATTTAATTTTTTTTATAAAAATAAAGGGGGGTTGCCATCCGGGGGCCCTGGAGACCTCTGGGCCCTTTAATAATAATTATATATATAAAACATATTTTTTTTATAAAAATAAATAAAAAGGTAAGGGTTGCTGCCTGGGGCCCTGGGGACCTCCGGACCCCTAAAAAAAAAAAAAATTTTTTTTTTTTTTTTTTTTTTTTTAGAGGAGCCCCCTATTGGGCGGGGACCATGGGCTTGAGCCCAGTCAAGCCCAAATGGTAAGTCAATTGCATTGTGAAATACTTACCTTAGAACAAAGCCCTCCAGTGGTGTGCTGTCACCGCTGACAGGACTTCTATTTCCCCTTCCGGGTTCGTGAACTCCGGCTGTGTGAGTGGTCGGAGCCGCGATGATATCGCTTCTACGAATGCGCGAGGGAGCCCTCGGTTCCGGCGCGGTACTCTGAAGATTCGGCACGGCATGCCAGACCTTCAGAGTGCATTCGGTGGTGGTACATCAAGCAGGGGCGGACTGACCATTGACGCTCTCGGCACTGCCCGAGGGCCCAATGCCACTAGGGGGCCCCATCAGGGTTGCCAGGCTCAATAAAACCAGGGATAGTATGTAAAAAGCTGTGTTTTTGTTACATCTGTCCCTGATATGTCCGAAACCGACATGCTTTTGATGTGAAAATCCTGAGATTTTAGCTGCTATCTGTAAACCCGGGGGGCCCTAGAATCTTCTATTGCCCGGGGGCCCCATGAGTTGTCAGTCCGCCCCTGACATCAAGTGTGAATATCTTCTAAACGGTGCCTTATTATATTGTAGGTAAAAACCACAAAGTGGACTTTTTTCTGCCGTTTTTAAAGTAAGAGAAAGTGCTGTGAAAGTTGCAGATGAATTACTCCTTGATGCCTTAAAGTGGAGTTCCACCCAGGAAAACCACATTTGGCCAAAAGTTTTAAAAAAATAAATAAAAAAAAACGTGAAAAAAAAAAATACTCACCCGAAATACCTGTTGCTATGCGTAAGTCCGTAATCTGCCTCTTCCACACCGCGGTGTGTTTTCTTTTTGTCCGTCTCCTTGTGAATGGGGCGCGCTGCTTTCTGGGAACTGTGTGTGTTCTTAGAGAGCAGCGCGCCCATTCACAAGCCAGCGTGAGACTCACGCAGGCGCAGTAGGAAATGGGCAGTGAAACCGTAAGGCTTCACTGCCTGTATCCCATAGTGTGAATGGTGGCGCGGGACCCGGAGCAATCGTGGGACCGGCATCGGGGGGGGGGGCCATCAGCGCGGGCGCCTAGGACAGGTAAGTGTCCTTATTCAAAGTCAGCAGCTACACTGTTAGTAGCTGCCGACTTTAAAAAAAAAAAAAAAAAGGGTGGAGCTCCGCTTTAAGCCAGGGGTTCTCCAAACTTTATAAGCAAAGGGCCAGTTTACCGCCCTTTAGGCTTTAGGGGGGGCCGGACTGTGGCCAGTGGGAGTAGAAAATGCACCATCATTTGTTTTAATGGGAGAATTAGTACCCCATTATTGGTATCAATGGGAGAAATGGGCTGCAGTTTGGAGACCACTGCCTTAAGCTAAAGAAATTAGTGATGGCTTGTTTTTAGCATTGTTACTGCATGTTAAGAATATGCAAAGAGTTTAAAGCGGAGAATCACCCAAAAGTGGAACTTCCGCTTTAAGTACTCCTCGCCCCCTTACATGCCACACTTGGCATGTCATTTTTTTGGGGGTGAGTGGGGGCTTCATTGGGAGTGGGACTTTCTGTCCCACTTCCTACTTCCACCTACAGGCCGCCTAGGCGACTCCTCCTCTGCCCCTAGGTGGCCCCTTACTCTAGACGATGCCCTGGGACACGTGACAGGTCCCAGGAGATCGCCTGTCCACTTCGAGCGTGCAGCGCGTGCCTGGCCATGAAGCCAAAAGCTGTCACAGCCGGGTGCCAATGGAGGTGACGAGGATAGGAGCAAGTAGAGCATCGACGCTTCGGGCGGCTGCATCGCCACTGAACCGTAAAACAGGTAAGTGTCTGTTTATTAAAGTCAGCAGCTACACTTTTTTTTAGCTGTTGACTTTTAATAAACAAAAAAAGCCTGTAACTCCGCTTTAATGTCCATAGCCTGACCACAGTTCATCTAATGATGCCATTAGTAGCGGCACGCTCAGTGCACCTGCGCGGCGTTGTTTTTTAATGGCGCATGCCATGTCTTTCTTGTAAATGTTTCCTTAACCGCGTAGGTTAAGGAGATATTTCTTGGACCTACAGGTAAGCCTTAATCTAGGCTTACCTGTAGGTCAAAGTCCAAACCGATCAGTCCAAACCAATGAAAACGGACTGTAGTTCAGTTTCATCAGTCCAAACCGATCGTGTGTACGCCCCATCAGTCTGTTGTCCTTCAGTCCAAAAATTTAGAACTTGCTTTAAAATCGGACCGATGGACGCCTACCGATCGGTCAAAACCGATGGTTAGTACGCAAAAGCATCGGTTCAAAACCCGCGCATGCTCAGAATCAAGTCAACGCATGCTTGGAAGCATTGAACTTTTTTCTGCACGTCGTTGAGTTTTACGTCACCGCGTTCTGACACGATCGGTTTTTGAACTGATGGTGTGTACGCACATCAGACCATCGGTCTGTGAACCGATGAAACTGAACTTCAGTCCAATGTCATCAGTTTGGACTGATCGTGTGTACAAGGCCTAAGGGTTTATAACCACTTTAAAGGAGTTGTAAAGGGAAAAAAAAATTGCCTAAAATGAATGTCTGCAAGGTAGACAGACAGAATAGTGTAATGATTCTGTTAAAAACAAGTAAATACCTATTAAATTCCTTCATCTATATCACCTCCAGCATTCTAGTTTCTGTTCTCTCATTCACTTCCTGGTTTGAAGTTCCCATTAGTTCCCGGTAGGGGGCGAGCACGTCACTGACATCCGCAGTAAAGCCTCCCTTAACTGTGGTGAGTAACAATCATACAAGCAGGAAGTGAACAGAACAGAGAAGAAATAGAGCAACTTCTGAGCAAAAACGAACAATTTAGGAAGTGAAAAGAGGAATGTCTGCAGGTAAAGGATGCTTATTATGAAAAAAAAAAATTCCTTTACAACCCTGTAGTGCCCCTCTACTTTCAGCAGAGGACACTATTGTACATTTAGTTACCTTGCTCTCATCCGTATTGTTTTGTTAAATTGGGCTGCTGTCAGCCCTGAACTGTCCTGTGGGTCATTCTGTGCTCCAGAGATGCAGTTTCATCTCTGGGCAGCAGGTGGCGCCAGAGGGGTTCAGGCAGAGCCACTTTTCCCCAGCAGCCAATTAAAGGAGTGTTTCCCTCACGGGGCATGCTGGGGAGGGGTATATCTGTGGCAGACGCCATTTTTCGGGGTCTTCGCGGGTTCATGGTTCCGGGTGTGGCACCCACCTTCAGGGTGTGCGCACATCACAGGCCCCACCACCATGGCCTAACTGGTTGGGGCCCGTGCTACGCGGAGTTCCAAACTCTGGGCCCTCATGGCTGAGAGCAACTAAGATTGCCAATGGGCCCCAGTGACTTACTGGGTCCCCACACTTCAAGAGAAAAAGGATCCCACGCTGGGTGCTGTTCGGTGGGAAGTCGGTCTGAGGTGAACCCGGAGGCAGGTGAGCCAATAGGGCTTGGACGAACCATCGGGGATCTGGGTACCAAACACTGACATTTTTCGGGGTCTTCGCGGGTTCCTGGTTCCGGGTGTGGCACCCACCTTCAGGGTATGCGCACATCACGGGCCCCACCACCATGGCCTACCTGGCTGGGGCCCGTGCTACGCGGAGTTCCAAACTCTGGGCCCTCATGGCTGAGAGCAACTAAGATTGCCAATGGGCCCCAGTGACTTACTGGGTTCCCACACTTCAAGAGAAAAAGGATCCCACGCTGGGTGCTGTTCGGTGGGGAGTCGGTCTGAGGTGAACCCGGAGGCAGGTGAGCCAATAGGGCTTGGACGAACCATCGGGGATCTGGGTACCAAACACTGACAGGTTGCCTGCTGCAAACTGTCAGTTGGTGGCCCCAAAATTGCTGACTGAGAGGATTCGCTCTACGTTCCTGAGTACTGGGCCTGTGGCAGAGACCCTCTACTAAACTAAATTCCATTAGAGCCAAGTCGGTGGCAGAGACTTGTTCCTTCTCAGCATTCTCAGTGACTCTCTGGCTGCCAGGCCTGTGAAAGGGACCTGTACCCACTCCGGCTGGAGTGGCGACGAGACAAATACATTCGTTGGAGGCAGGACTGCTTCTGTTATCTATGGGCTGTATCTGCAAAGTTACTCTTTCTCACCAATCTACTCTATCTACCTCGAGTTGACTGTTGGTCATGTCGGACCAGAAATAAAGCATTGAAAACGTCAACTAATGGTCTGGACATTCTATTGCTGCTCTCATCATCATCATCACCCCTAGACAGCACCACAGAGGTAACTTAAACCTAAAATCTAACCAGCGGCTCCTTCGGGGGTGAACGCTACAACCCCCTTTAAGGTTCAACACAGCAAGAAACTATTTAATGAGAAATAGAATACAGGTTCATTATGTAGTTGATATGTATGAATAGTTTTTAGGGAATATTTTTTAGTCACTTTAGGTTTATCATTATAATAATCTAGTATATAAAAGCATGAATTTACCTCTGTCATTATGGTAGATAAACCTTTGCGTAGTGTATGTGAGACCACAGAAAAGTCCAGATCTCCTTGAAGCTGTTTATCCCATTTCTGCTTATAACTTTCCTCCTGGATATCACACAAGTCATCTGTGCATGGTTCTTGTAGGACAACCAATGGATCTGTCATATTACACAGTTTCTCGATGTGGTGCATCTGCCTGGACAGCTCATCCTTCTTTATTTCCAGATTCTGTATCAGATCATTGATTGAAAGTAAGACCCCCTTTGCTTGCCCAGAGATCTGACTCAGTACTTTTTTTTCCAGGTCTTCCAGCTGTCTCCTAAGCTCCCCAAACAAGGCAGCAACTCTCTCTTTTTCTCTATATGCTTTTTCTTCTGATTCCTTCCGCTGGTCCTGTAGTCTCTGAACTCTCTGCTCTGTCTCCTCTCTTATCATCAACATTTTCTCCAGGACATTTTCCAGTTTCTTCTTCTTTTTTTGAGAGGCCTCATTCAGCATCTCTACATGGTGTCCCTGGTGTGCTCCATCAATCCTGCACAAAAAACAAATACAGGTAGAATCCTCAGTGCAGTAATAGTCTAGAATCTTCTTATGGATGGAGCATTTCCTGTTGTTCAGGGTGGTGGTGGGGTCACATAGGACATGTTCTGTTGACTTGCTGTGAACACTCAGATGTTTATCACAAAGAGAAGCTTCACACAACAGACATGACTTAACAGCAGGTACAGGAGAGTCCACACAGTAGGTGCAGGGGGTTCTGGTCTCCTCCTGATCAGTAGACAGGATATTTTCCAGTATTTTTCGCAGAGCAATGTTCTTGTACAGTACAGGCCGCTTCGCAAACTCTTCTCTGCATTCAGGACAGGAATAACCTCCATGCCCCTCCTGTGTATCCAGCACATGATCAATACAGACCCGGCAAAAGTTGTGTCCACATGTCAGGTTTACTGGATCGGTGAAAGTATTCAGGCAGACGGAACATTCCAGCTCTGCTCTTACACTTGCCGCCATTGCAGCCAGCAGGTAAGACTGAGAAATGAAAGTGAAAGTCTCCAACAGTCAGAAATCGGAGGGTGTGGGGCAAAGCTGTGACTGCTAAAAGATTAGGCATTGAAGGAAAAAGATACTAACCACACATACACATGTACCTACACATATATATATATATACATATATATATATATATATATATATATATATATATATATATAAAGGTATACATTATAAATCCTATTATATTCACAACGCTGCTAAATATTTCTTCAAGACAGATGGGTGAAAGCATTCTGCCCATCAGCTTACTTTGTTTCATTTGTTTTTATTCAAAGTTTTTTAAGAAACACAGATGGACTTTGCATTACATTTCAAAAGAACATAAAAAAAAAAAAAAAAAAAGGATCATATTTAAAATACAAACAACATCACATATACATAAATAACAAAATAACAACAACAACAACAACAGCATTAACATCATGGGTCTATCCTGCATCTCTTTTTCCTTTCCTTTTATATTGTGTGGTTACCCTTTCCTTGCCTTATCCTCTGGTACCCCCCCCCCCCCGGAGAGGGAGAGGAAGCTCCATGCACATTTACCCCATGTCTTATCTTTTAATTATTCCTTGTGATTTCTAAATGTTATTATTTTAGGGGGACAGAAAAATATCCTCTTTTACCTCAAAATCTCTTCGTGAGAGAGAAAAAAAATAACTTGCCAAAAGAAGGGGGGAGGGAACTAAGCCCTCCCTCCCCTATATTCATTTAAAGTGCTTTGTGCGCATTATCTCCATATCCTTTAGGTATTCCCTGTGACTTCTAAATATTCCTATTTTAGGGGGGCATGGAATATCCCCTTTTACCTCAAAGTCTCCTAGTGAAGAAAAAAATAAAAATAAAAAAAACTCCAAAAGGAAGGGGGGGGGAACTAAGCCCACCCACCCTCCCCTACTATATTATTAAAAGTGCTCCGTGCGCATTTACCCCATGTCTTATCTTTTAATTATTCCTTGTGATTTCTAAATGTTATTATTTTGGGGGGACAGAAAAATATCCTCTTTTACCTCAAAATCTCTTTGTGAGAGAGAAAAAAAATCACCAAAAGAAGGGGGGGGGGAAGTAAGCCATCAGCTTACTTTGACAGTAGGACCCAGGGCTGGGACAAGGGGTGGGCTTCCCTGGGTGCAGTGGTTTACTATATGGATGGGGACGCTGTGTGATGAACTAACTCTGACACTTATGCCGAGTACACACAACCGTTTTTAGGGTTCTAAAAAAAAAAGGAAAATTTATTGTCAAATACTTACAGTAATTTTCCTTTCCTGATAGGCTCCATGGCAGCATACGTGTGGGTTGGCCCCGCCTCCATAACTACCCAATAGGACCCCTCCCTATAAATTTCAGCTGTGGGCTCTCAGCCGTGTTCCGTAACTAGCCGACTCCAAGCATTGGGAGGGACTCCTGCTGCCATGGAGCCTATCAGGAAAGGACAACTACGGTAAGTATTTGACAATAAATTTCCCTTTTTCCTGACTGGCAGCATACGTGTGGGAAATAACTTGCCAAACACACCCGGGCGTGTAAAATGCTGAGGAAAGAAATACATTTATTTAACACTGTCAACTGACAGCCCTTGTAAATTAAAATTCAATGAAGATAAAGCAGCCGGTTCAACACAATAGTGGGAAAACCAAACGTATTAATAGATGACCAAGAAGCCGCTCTGCATATAACTTCAGGTGCGACATGACGTGAGGCTGCCCAAGAAGTCAAAATGCTCCGGGTTCAGTGTGCAGACACTGCCTCTGGAGGAGCCAGGTCCTTGGCTTTGTATGCCATCTGGATGGTCTGAACTGTCCAAGCTGCAACGGATCTGATTGAGGCCCGTTTTCCTTTGTTCTTTCCATGAAGAAACATGAAAATAAAATCTGTTTGTCTGAAAGATTCTGTCATTTCCAGATATTGACTTAATGTGTGCCCCACATCAAGGGGATGAATACTTTGATCTTCAGATAACTCAAAAGTGGACAATACAATTTCCTGATTTTCATAAAAAAATGGATCTAACTTTAGGATTTGAGCCCAGCATAGGGATTAATACTGCTCTATCTGGAAAGAAGGTCAAGAATGGTTCTTTTGAACCCAGATTTCTGATGTCAGAGACTTTTTAGCTGAAGTGACCGCTACTAATAAGACAGTCTTGAGTGTAAGATCCTTAGCTGATAGTGGTTTATCCGGATCAGAGCTGATCGTGGTAAGATAGTCCAGAACAAGAGACAGATCCCATTTAGGGAACCTCGGTTTTCTCTGGGGACTAAGCCAGATGGCGCCCTTGAAGAACTGGCGAACCAAAGGCTGATTGGCCCAAGGGATTCCAGTAAATGCAGAGATGGCTGACATTTGCACTCTGAGTAAACTGACTGCCAAAGGTAAGTCCAAACCTGTTTATAAAAAAACTGAGTATGTCTTGGACCTCTGGGGAACTGCAAGATTTTGCTCTGGAAGACATGTGATCTGTAAACTTTGTTGGTACTATTTCTTCTAGTGTTAAGAAGAGTTGAAATGGCATCTTCTGGACATTGTAATGTTTCAAGCCTTCCCCTTTCAAGAACCACACCCTGAGGTGCAAATGAGCTGGACATGGGTGCAACATTGTGCCCTGAGAGAGGAGATCCTGTCTTAGGGGAAGAGGTATCGAGTCCCCGTAACTGAGAAGCGTTAGTAGGGAAAACCATGGCCTGTTGGGCCAAAATGGAATCACTGCTAGGATTTCTACATTCTCTGATCTGAGATGGCAAAGAAATTGAAGGATCACAGGTACTGGTGGAAAGGCATATGCTTTGCTGAATTTCCATTGATATGTGAGAGCGTCTATCCCATAGACTTGGGGATCCATTGATCTGTGAGAGCGTCTATCCCATAGGTTTGGGAATCCCGGACCCTCACATAATACTTCGTCAACTTGTGGTTGCATGTGAGGGGGGTAGTGGAGGACTGTATGGGGGGCAGTGTAAGGGGGTAGTGGAGGACAGTATGGGGGGAAAGTCTGATGGGAGGGAGTTAGTGTGATGGGAGGGGGTTGTGAAGGACAGTGTGAGGGGAGTAGTGAAGGACAGTATGGGGGGCAGTGTGACAGGAGGGGGTAGTGGATGACAGTATGGGGGGAAAGTGTGAGGGGAGGGGGTAGTGGAGAACAATATGGTGGGGCAGTGTGAGGGGAGGGGGTAGTGTGACCGGAGGGGGGTAGGGGAGGACAGTATGGGGGGCAGTGTAAGGCGGTAGTGGAGGACAGTATGGGGGGCAGTGAGATGGGAGGGTGGTAGTGGAGGACAGTATGGGGGGACAGTGTGAGTGGAGGGGGTAGTGGAGAACAGTATGGGGGGGGGGGCAATGTGAAAACATAAATACAAGTCCTTGATATATACTAATTTGTGTAATACAGTCTTGTGTTTCTTCTCTTGTTATATCAATGAGTGAGTTTCATCACCAATAAAATACTGCACTTACGTTTTAAAAAACATAAAAAAACAATATAAAACAACTCCTTGGGATCTGCAAAGGCTTTATATAGTGTCTTCCCACACTCCTTATCCATAACTCCCAGTGAGTACCACCACCATTAACCCTCTGCGCTTACCTCAATATATTGACCTATTGTGTATAAATAGGTCTCCATGCACTTTCCTCTTTTTAAGGGGTCTCGTCCACCTTCTTAGGATGCCCCTAGGATTACCACCTGGACACCTCCTCCTCTCACACTAATACAGACCACGGCTATTCACAGACTCCTCCACTCAAGGAAATAAGAGGTCAACACAGTGTTTTAACATTATAAAACAGATGCCACTTTATTAAAATTCATATGCAATACACTCACATAATAAGTGCACTAAAACCAGAAGTGCACCAACTTAAAAGCACCTGTATCTTGATACATGCCCCCCTTTTATTTAGAAACCTCAAGGATTTACCCTTTGAAATAGTCACGAGGACGGTGACGAAACATATCAGGGTGGGACCTAGTGAGGTCATCCTCTTACCCGAAAGTAGCCACTGACTTACACCGAATGGTGATGCTGATGGTCCTATTTTAAAGCAGGCATGTATCTGAATGTATACAGGTGCTTTTAAGGTGGTGCACTGCTGGTTTTAGTGCAGTTAACCAGCAATGTACCACCTCATATCTAACAGCTTTCAAATGTAATTTTTTTTGGGAGAGACTATGCTAATTGAAGTGTAGGGGGTGGTGAGGGATGATGTTTGCATTTTTAATAGTTCTGGTACAACAATCTTTGACATTACAATTAGGGTTGTCCCGTAACCGATACCAGTATCGGACCGATACCGAGTATTTGCAGGAGAACTTGTACTCCCGCAAATACCCCCGATGCCTGAATAGAATACTTGTAACGCCCCCCCCCCGCCGCCGCAATGAAAGCCGCCGCCGAATCGAAAGCCGCTGCCGCCGCATGGTTAAACAGCGTGCAGGAAAAATCACATCTTTCATTTGAATAGCTGTAGTGTTCCCGCCGCGTATAGACACCCCCCCTTGCTCGGGATTGGATGGGTGATCGTGATCTGTCCAATCCCAAGCAAGGGGGAGTGTCTATACATGGCGGGAACACTACAGCTATTCAAATGAAAGCTGTGATGTTCCCCGTGCGGCGGCGGCTTTCGTTGCGGCAGCGGCTAGGTATGGGGGACATGGCTGGAGAAACATGGCTGCAGGGACATGGCTGGAGGGAGATGGCTGCGGGACATGGCTGGAGGGACATGGCTGCGGGGACATGGCTGCAGGGACATGGCTGCGGGGACATGGCTGCGGGGACATGGCTGCATATGTGGGGGACATGGCTGGGGGGGACATGGCTGCATATGTGGGGGACATGGCTGCAGGGACATGGCTGCATATGTGGGGGACATGGCTGAGGGGACATGGCTGCATATGTGGGGGACATGGCTGCATATGTGGGGGACATGGCTGGGGGGACATGGCTGCATATGTGGGGGACATGGCTGCATATGTGGGGGACATGGCTGGGGGGACATGGCTGCATATGGGGGGACATGGCTGGGGGGACATGGCTGCATATGTGGGGGACATGGCTGGGGGGACATGGCTGCATATGTCAGGGACATGGCTGGGGGGACTTGGCTGCATATGTGGGAGACATGGCTGCATTTGTGGGGGACATGGCTGAATTTGGGGACACATTTAAAAAAAGTATCAGTATTCGGTATCGGCGAGTACTTGAAAAAAAGTATCGGTACTTGTACTCGGTCCTAAAAAAGTGGTATCGGGACAACCCTAATTACAATGATAAGATACAGAGATAAGATATTGCAAATACAATATATTATATAGAAGAAATATCATGATTGTATAATAGTAATATAATTGTACATATATATATATATATATATATATATATAATTATTAAGAAGAATACTTTTTTTAATTTTTCCTTTTTTTTTTATTTACGCATCATTAAAATCCCTGCTCCTGGAGCAGTGATTTTAATGATGCTTAAATAAATAAAATCAAAAAATGAAAAATTCCTTTAAATATTGTACCTGCTGGGTGTCTATAGTTTGCCTGTGAAAACGTCTTTCAGAACCCGGGTCTTGCCCGAGGGAACATGTATCAATGGAAAAAAAAAAAAAGTTTTAAAAACGGTTGTTTTTTCAGGAGTCCTGCTCCTGAAAAAACAACCGTTTTTAACTTTTTACCATTGATACATGTTCCCTGGGGCAAGACCCGGGTTCTCGAAGACATTTTACGACAATAACTTGCATATTAGGCTTTAAAATGAACACTTTTGAATTACAACATTCGAGTCCCATAGACGTCAATGGGGTTCTAAATGTTCGCGCAAACGTTCGGTCCGTTCGAAGGTTCTGGTGCGAACCAAACGGGGGGGGGGGGGGGTGTTTGGCTCATCCCTACTCCCTAGGAAATTAAGTGTTACAGGCAGGATCACCTAGTGAAAATACAGGAAAAAAGCCTGAAAAACAAAGAAAACTACTGCAGCCACCTTATCTAATAATTGGCGAGCTGCAATATATTAAAATTTTGCTTTTGGGCTTAGATAGCCTTTAAAATGCATTTTTACTTTATAGTTAATATTGTTTTCATAATAGTCAAGGAAAAAAATAGAAAGAAAGATTTCAAGGTTCATTACAACCTAATGATTTCTCAATTACCCCTGATTCCCTCCTGATATCTTGATGCAACCATTCCAAACGCGTAGTGCAGCATTGAGGGGCTCAGTAAAGGTGTAAATGTGTTTAATTTGGTTACAAAACTCATAAAAGGAGATCTGACCAGACTCGTAATCCAGATATATCCTCAGTTTATCGCTGGAGATGCTGGCAGGCAGTTCAATCCATTTGCTGTTGTGTATAACCGAATACCAATCGGCACTTCTACGCAAACACCAGGACTTGTTATTACATTCAGTCTGTGCTTGGTATCCTCCTCGGTCTATACTAGGGTAGCACATCCCGATACTCCAATATTCTGACCCTCCAACATCCACTTCCCAGTAATGTCGTCCTGACGAGAAACTTTGACTGCTTAATACCTGTGTGTAATCCTGAAACCTCTCTGTTTTTTTGGGGCGATTCTGGTTTGGTGAATAGGATGCAGTTTTCATGTCATCTGATATATGTAGATCATTATGAGCCGTGTCTACATCTAGTAATATATCTGCAGGTTCCTGTAGATGGAAACATACCGTTAATTCTGTTAGATGGGATACGCCCGTATGTATCACGTGTGAGATCCAAGTTGTATCTAGATCCGCTCCATCATTGGAAAGTTCCTCTGGCCTCCCCCTGTTCTCATTATCTCTGTGATTGGTGTCACACAAGTCACCTAAGTCTGATTCCTGTATGATAGTCACCAGATCGGACACGTTACACAGCTCCTGGTCAATATCACGCATCTTCCTGGAGAGCTCCCCCTTTTTTATCATCAGCTGATCGATCATATCGGACACCAAGACCAAGACCTGCTCTGCATTTATGGAGATCTCTTTCAGGACCTTCTTTTCCAGGTCTTCCAGCTGTCTTCTGAGGTCTCTGAACAGGGTACTGACTTTTTCTGTTTCACCGGCTGCTTTTTCCTTTACTTTCCTTCTGCGATCCTGCAGACTTTGAATACTATTTTCCATCTCCTCTCTGTCTGTCATTAGATTCTGAAGAGCATTTTTTTGTCTTACCTTCTTCTTGGAGGCTTCATCCAGTGACTCCATTTGGTGCCCCTGATGTTCATCCTCTGAGCACTTTTCACAGATACAGGCAGTGTCCTGAACGCAGTAATACTTCAGGTCCAGTTTGTGGACGGAGCATTGTTGGCTCTCTAGGGAGGGCTTAGATAAGAAGTGCTCTGATATGTTCCGTAGAGCAATGTTCCTGTTTAGCGTGGGCCACTCCTGGGACTCTTCTTTGCATTGAGGACAGGAATAACACCCGGAACCCTTCTGTGTGATCAGCTGACGAATGATACAATCCTGGCAGAAGCTGTGTCCACATTTCAGGCTTACGGGGTCTATATAAATTTCCCAACAGATAGGGCATTTCAGCTCCTCTCTCAGATCAGAAGACGCCATCACTTGGGAAGAAAGGAAGAAGAGACAAAGTTCACAATAACGTAGATTACAGTGATTTAGTTTACAAATTCCTCCTGAAGGAGAGGCTTAGGCTGTGTGACTCATGATATTTGAAACATAGAAAACAGAAGAGTGCTGGCAGAAAAAGACCACATGCTTCAAGCTATGTTAGTCCCAAGTAAGTTTAACCTCTTCACTGACACAGACAGAAGACATACATGGGCAGCAGCAGAGGTATTTACATACACCAACCAAATTTATTATAGCAAAAAGTAAAAAATATTGCAATTATTTCAAAATAGTCGCTCGATTTTTGTTTATTGCTCAAAAAATAAAAGAACGCCAATTTTGTTTGGGAGCCATGTCGCATGACCGCGCAATTGTCAGTTAAAGCGACGCAATGCCCAATCGCAAAAAGTGCTCTGGTCATTGGGCAGCAATATGGTCCGTGGGTTAAGTGGTTAATAGAAATAGAGAGATGTGGAAGGGAAAAGTGTGGAAGAAAAAGGTGCACAAGCAGCAGGGATGACCGCAGCCTGGAGAGGATTGTCAGGAAAAGGCCATTCAAAAGTGTTGGGGACTTTCACAAGGAGTGAACTGAGGCTGGAGTCAGTGCATCAAGAGCCACCACACTCAGACAGATCCTGGACATGGGCTCCAAGTGTCGTATTCCTCTTGTCAACCACTCCTGAGCAACAAACAACGTCAGAAGCAACTTACCCGGGCTAAAGAAAAACACACCTGGTCTGTTGCTCAGTGGTCCAAAGTCCTCTTTTCTGATGAGAGCAAATTTTGCATCTCATTTGGAAACCAAAGAGTCAGAGCATGGAGGAAGAATGAAGAGGCACACACTGAAAGATGCTTGAAGTCCAGTGTGAAGTTTCCACAGTCTGTGTTGATTTGGGGAGCCATGTCATCTGCTGGGGTTGGTCCACTGTGCTTCATTAGGTCCAGGGTCAATGCAGCCATCTACCAGGAGATTTTGGAGCACTTCACATGCTTCCTTCCACAAACAAGCTCTATGGGGATGCTGACTTCATTTTCTAGCAGGACTTGGCACCTGCCCACACTGCCAAAAACACCAAAACCTGGTTCAATGACCGTGGGACTACTGTGATTGATTGGCCAGCAAAATCACCTGACCTGAACCCCATAGAGAATCTATGGGGCATTGCCAAGAGAAAGATGAGAGACATGAGACCGAACCATGCAGAAGAGCTGAAGGCCGCTATTGAAGCATCCTGGTCTTCCATAACACCTCAGCAGTGCCACAGGCTGATCTCTTCCATGCCACGCCGCATTAAGGCAGTAATTGCTGCAAAAGGGGCCCAAACCAAGTACTGAGTACATATGCATGCCTTTACTTTTCAGAGGTCCGATATTGTTCCATGTACAATCCTTGTTTTATTGATTGCATGTAATATTAAAATTTTCAGAGATTTTGGATTTAGGGTTTTCATGAGCTGTAAGCCATAATCATCACAAATATGACAAATCACGGCTTGAACCATCTTGCTTTGCATGTAATGAGTCTATCTCATATATTAGTTTCACCTTTTAACCACTTTAGCCCCGGACCATATTGCTGTCCAAAGACCAGAGCACTTTTTGTGATTCGGCACTGCGTCTCTTTAACTGACAATTGCGCGGTCGTGCGACATGGCTCCCAAACAAAATTGCCGTCCTTTTTTCCCCACAAATAGAGCTTTCTTTTGGTGGTATTTGATCATCTCTGCGGTTTTTATTTTTTGCGCTATAAACAAAAATAGAGCGACTATTTTGAAAAAAATGCAATATTTTTTACATTTTGCTATAATAAATATCCCCAAAAAAGACATTTTTTTTCCTCAGTTTAGGCCGATACGTATTCTTTTACATATTTTTCGTAAAAAAAAAATCACAATTAGCGTTTATTAATTGGTTTGCGCAAAATTTATAGCGTTTACAAAAAAGGGGGTCGTTTTATGGCATTTTTATTATTATTTTTTTGGCGGCGATCAGCGTTTTTTTTCTTCGGTACTGCGATATTATGGCGGACACATCGGACACTTTTGACACATTTTTGGGACCATTGGCATTTTTATAGCGATCAATGCTATAAAAATGCATTGTATTACTATAAAAATGCCATTGGCAGTGAAGGGGTTAACTCTAGGGGGCAGGGAAGGGGTTAAGTGTGTTCCTGGTGTGTTCTAACTGTATGGGGGGGTGGCCTCACTAGTGGAAATCACTGATCTTCTGTCCATACATTGTATGAACAGAAGATCAGCGTTTCCCCCGCTCTGTAACGAGCAATGGCGGGTGCCCGGCGGCGATCGTACCCACCAGGCACGCGCGCGGGCGCCCGCGCGTGCCGGCGGCGGCGCGCGCCCTGCAAGCTGCTAAAGGGAGGACGTAGAGCTACGTGCTCCCGCATAGCAGTGCCACCGTCCCGCAGTAATATGACGGCGGGCGGTCGGCAATTAGTTAAGTTGCATTAGTGAAATAAATGAACATTTACACGATATTCAATTTTTTCGAGTATCACCTGTATACTAAGATGCTTATTTATTTTGTTCTGTTTTATGCTAAGAAAGACATTTTGCTTAAATGGGTATCCCCCTCTCCCCCTATGGTTGAATCTTGGGACTCTTCCATAAATGCTGTGTTACCCCTATATAAGCTGATGTACTCCAACAGAGGCTGTCCTCAGAAGTTTGTCCGCATATGGCTGCCCTGCACTGAACAGTTGTGAATTCCTGTAGTAGGGGACCTGGTGCTTTGTCCCCGAGATCCTTCTTGGGAGGGGCGGCCGTTCCCCCCTCTCTTTACCTATGTCTGACTTCCTATGTCCCCTTGTATTTACACTAGTTACTTGCACAACTACTGGAGTTCTACTTGTACATTGTTTGCTATGCATATGAATGTCTTTGTACCCAATTGTCCAATATTCCTGGATAGTATTTGAGTGTTTTAATGTCTGCCTTGTGTGATGACATGTTTTTTTCAATAAAGACGAACCTTGTTGATTTAATAAAAAATAAAATAAAAATTAAATTGAATTTTATTTACCGCATGCAATAATTTATGCAAATAAGTAACATGATACACTTACTGCCTGCGGTAAAGCGTAGTGAATTGACCCCAATTTCTTTTTAGACGATGGAGATATAGAGAAGGAAAGGGGGATTCAGTCGTTTAGCAAAATACACTTGGCAGGGCTGACACCACTTAGTCCACAAAAATGCTGTGTGTTGTCAGCCCACAAACAGGACTTAAGTACTGGGTGCATTTCTGGGAGATCGACAAGTATTTCTCTGTACTTGTAGGGTCTTTAACCACTTAAGACCCGGACCAATATGCAGGTAAAGGACCAGGCCCCTTTTTGCGATTCGGCACTGCATCGCTTTAACTGACAATTGCGTCGTACGGCGTGGCTCCCAAACAAAATTGGCATCCTTTTTTTCCCACAAATAGAGCTTTCTTTTGGTGGTATTTGATCACCTCTGTGGTTTTTATTTTTTGCGCTATAAACAAAAATAGAGTGACAATTTTGAAAAAAATGCAATATTTTTTACTTTTTGCTGTAATAAATATCCAAAAAATGAAACGTTGGGAGGCGGCGTTCTGACGTCACCGCATCACGTGTGTAGGACCTGAAAGAGACGGGTACACGCTCTGTTAGCCGGTCGGCTTACGATTTTATGCTGTTTCCATTTTGATTGATGTAAGTGCACATCTGTTTTTATTTTAATAAATGCTCCAAAGGTTTTTACGCTATGTGATTTTCATTCGCCTTCCTATGCATATTCCCGAGTGTTGACACTTCCTAAGGATTTTTCTATTGACGAGGATTCCCCTGAACACCTTGACTGATTGGATGTTTCTTTGGATCTTTGCTGTGTTTGATCTCTCTGAGATCTCAGGCTCTGGTAAGGGTCAGTGTTTGATGGTGGTGAAGGTTCTTTGTCGTCATTGTCATTGCACCGCTCTGTGGACCAACTGCACGTTGGGCAACACTATCATCATTTCTGCCTGTCTTGGACTTTGTTTTCATCACAATTGTGCTTTTCACACCTATTTAATGTCATGTAATTACTGTTTTACTGTGTTTATATTCAGTTCACGTGTATACCTTATTAGGCACAGTTTATTTAAATCACAGCGCAATTCTTTTTTCCCTTTTATGTATTTTTATGTTGTATGACATTTTTGAGTCGCAGCTTCTAGCTTTTAAAATTATATGGTATGCGCTAGGGTTGTCCCGATACAACTTATTTAAAACCGAGTACAAGTACCGATAATTTTTTCAAGTACTCCCTGATATCGAATACCGATACTTTTTTTTAATGTCATGTGACAATTTGAATAATGGGCACTGACAGATGGATAGCACTGACAGGGGGCACTTACAGATGGATAGCACTGACAGGGGGCACTGACGGATGGATAGCACTGACAGGGGGCACTGACGGATGGATGTCACTGACAGGGGGCACTGACAGATGGATAGCACTGACGGATGGATAGCACTGGACAGGGGCACTGACGGATGGATATCACTGACAGGGGGCACTGACAGATGGATGGCACTGACAGGGGGCACTGACGGATAGATGGCACTGACAAGGGGGCACTGACGGATAGATGGCACTGATAGGGGGCACTGACGGATGGATGGCACTGATAGGGAGCACTGACGAATGCATGGCACAACTGACCACTGCTCTGTCCACTACACTATATATTGACCAATACTAACTTGTCTAAACTCTCTAATCTCTCTCTCTGGCTGACTTATGCCGCGTACACACGATCATTTCTTGTGATGAAAAAAAACTATGTTTTTCTACAAAGCTCTAGCAAAGCGTGGTGACGTACACCACGTTCGACGGCACTCTTTTCCATTGAAGCTCCGTCTCATAACTTGCTTCTGAGAATGCGCGGGTTTAAAAACGTTGTTTTCAACATCGTTTTGCCCACACACCACCACTTTTTATGACACAAAAAACGACGTTTTGAAAAACGACACAAAAAATTCAAGCATGTTGGAATTTTTTTTTGGTCGTTTTTTTGAAGACAAAAAACGACGTTTTGCCCACACACAATCAATTTAAATGACGTTTTAAAAAACGTCGTTTTTTTTCATCGCAAAAAAATGATCGTGTGTACACGGCATTAGTCTCACCTGCAGTTTGTGTCTTCCATCAGCCTGGAGGAGGTGAAGAGAGGGTGTCCGGAGGAGGGGGAAGAAATACATACATGTGCGATTTTCCATTGTAACAAGTGCTGTGCACTTGGAAGAGAGCACTCAGCACATCGGTCCGGAGGCGGGATCAGCCCGCCATGATCGTGGATTGGCCAGCCCCGCCATGATCGTGGATTGACCAGCAAAGCTGTAATAGCCCTGCCCCGCCGGCGTACATGACCAGTCACAGGCCACCAGCCAGGGACACAAGAAGTAAACAGGGGGACAAATCCGGCAGTGACACACACTGCCTGGCGTCCCCCTGAATGTTGCACCTGGCTCGACGGCGCTCCCCACGCTACCCAACTGTCTCCGCCTCCTCTCTGTCTGCCGACTCCTGGGTATCGGCTCAGGCATCGGGAGCATTTGTGCGAGTACAAGTACTCGCACAAATGCTCGGTATCAGTCCCGATACCGATACTAGTATCGGTATCGGGACAACCCTAGTATGCGCAATATTTTTTCACCTTAAAATAAATATCCCCCAAAAATATATATATAAAAAACAAATTCCTCAGTTTAGGCCGATACGTATTCTTCTACCTATTTTTGGTAAAAAAAAAAAATCGCAATAAGCGTTTATCGATTGGTTTGCGCAAAGTTTATAGCGTTTACAAAATAGGGGATAGTTTTATTGCATTTTTATAAATATTTTTCTTTTTTACTACTAATGGCGGCGATCAGCGATTTTTTTTGTGACTGCAACATTATGGCGGACACATCGGCCAATTTTGACACATTTTTGGGACCATTGTAATTTTCACAGCAAAAAGTGCTATAAAAATGCATGGTTTACTGTGAAAATTACAATTTCAATTTGGGAGTTAACCACTAGGGGGCGCTGAAGGGGTTAAGTGTGACCTCATATGTGTTTCTAACTGTAGGGGGGTGGGTCTGGACGTGTGATGTCATTGATTGCCTTCCCTATATCAGGGAACAGACGATCAATGACAGCACCACTGTGAAGAACGGAGAATGTGTTTTTACACACATCTTTCCCCGTTCTTCAGCTTCTGTGACTGATCGCGGGACTCCGGCGGCGATCGGATCTGAGGGTCCTGCGGCCGCTTTCACGGAGCTTTGGACCGGGTCGCAGGCCCGCGACCTACGGCTGGGCATTTAACAATCACATACAGGTACGTGATTGTGCCCAGCCACGCCATTCTGCCGACGTATATCGGCGTTAGGCGGTCCTTAAGTGGTTAAGAAATAAAACATAATATGCATGTACAGGATTTTTTTGCCCTGACGTACACTTTACGTTTAATTTTAAATAAGAAAACTTAGCAATACAGATACAGGCTATTTAATCATAATTTGCATCACTGAGATCAGACTTTATCAGTTTCTATGGCCACCATGTTTTGTATTTAGAAGTTTTCTCTTGTCCTAATACAGTATATCAAATACGCCTACAAATTTTAGAATTAAAATGTAAAATGAATGCCATTCACCTGCATTTTTCTGTATTTTCTTTATTAATCAATTCACAAAAAAAAAAAAAAGACATCTTCAACAACTTCCAATGTCTGTAATCTGGCCGTACAGAGAGACGGGAGCTCCAATAGCAGTCATACAGAAAATCTGAGTCCCTTATGCAGTAGCATGTATGTATTTGTACTTGTGCAAATGCTCCCGATGCACAATCCGATACTTTTTTTTGGAGAGCGGGCAGAGAGCTGGGCGGTGACCGAGCGAAGAGAGGGGTGGGGGCAGAGAATGGGCGGACAGAGAGGTGGGGACAGAGAGCGGGCGGACAGAGGGGCGGGGATGGAGAGTGGGCAGACAGAGTAGCGGGGACAGAGAGCGTGCGGACAGAGGGGCGGGGACAGAGAGTGTGCGGACAGAGGGGCGGAGAGCGGGCGGACGGAGGGGCGGGGGAGGAGAGCGGGCGGAGAGATGGGGTGGTGCAGAGAGCGGGCGGACCTCCTGCTCTCCGCCCCTCTGCCCGCCCGCTTGCCGCCCCCTCCCCTCTGTCCGGACAACTGGACCCTAACAAGCAAAAATCTGTAGGCTAGCCCTACTGACTAACCCCACTGACCAGTTGCTTTACAATGATGGAGTCCAACCTTGACGTAAATCTCTGGGTGCTTGGTCTTGATTTTTTGTGCTTTCCAGCTTAACCACTTTCAGTTGCAAGGTCCCAATGCCTTGTTTGCCCTAAATCCCCCTGAGGTTCAGCGTTGGCATTTATTTGTATATTTTTTTTTTTCATTTTGTTGGCAATGGCACAGTATCATTTAGAGAGAGAGAGAGAGAGAGAGAGAGAGAGAGAGAGAGATAAATGAATGAGAAAATGGTATTTCTCTGCACACTTCCCCTGCAAAATGTTTTACTCATTAAAGTCTGATGGAAAATATCACATTATTAATGTTGTTTTTTTTTTTTATGTAACACATCAGACTAACCAGTATGGCTCAAAATGGGTAATTTTTGTTATAGGAGAGCTTTATGGGCGGGGACGGAAAGTGGGCGTAACAGTGTTACAATGGTACGGTTTTAGACAATACAGTATACACTGTATATACCATATCTGTGGGCACAACTACTACAGTGATCTCTACAACTTCCAGCCCAACTTCCTGTAATAGAGTGACAACAACCACCCTTATTTTCAAGGTCGGTATGAAGCAGCAGCATTTCCCAGATATTCACAGCATGCCAATGTATAGAATGCCGACATGTTCAGCCTCAGGTTCAGCCTATTAGAACTTTATCTTCCCACTGATCACCAATGTAAGGAACATTCTTCCCACTGATCATCACCAATGTAAGGAACATTCTTCTCACTGATCACCAATGTAAGGAACATTCTTCCCACTGATCACCAATGTAAGGAACATTCTTCCCACTGATCACCAATGTAAGGAACATTCTTCATATCATTAGTCTGTATTGTGGTTTGAAAACTGTCACATGACATTAAAAAAAAGTATCGTTATTCGGTATCGGCGAGTACATGAAAAAAAGTATCGGTACTTGCACTCGGTCCTAAAAAAGAGGTATCGGGACAACCCTAATTTATTCCCTTTTTTATTTTTTTTATTTCCTGTTGCGTGTGCACTACAGGAAGCAAATCATGAACTCTCCCCAGTGGCACAGAGATAACAATATGTAACAATACAATACATAACCTGCCAAGAGATGGTACCCTTCCCTAAAAAGTAAGACGTTTTGGGTATACATACAGTAAGAGCATAGATCAGGAGGGCATGAATATTTGGGGCGGTGGGAACAGATTATAAAAGATAGAAAGAAAGAAAGAAAGAAAGAAAGAAGTAATAAGAGTGAATTGTGGAGGATGTGGTAATACGAGTGTGGCGGAGGTGGTAATAGGAGTGTGGCTGGAAAGTGGAGGGGAGAGGGTCAGTGAAATTGGACTGTGATCAAATATAATGGCAGTAGCTCTCTTTATGGCTCTCCATATTTGGCCACATGAAATCCAAAGCCGCTTACACACGATTGAATTTCCGACAAGAAAAGTTTGATGTAAGCTTTCGGTCTGAAATTCAGACCGTGTGTAGGCCCCATCGGACTTTTTCTGTCGGAATTTACGAAATGTTCTTGTTGGAAATTGCGATCGTCTGTATGCAATTCCGACGCACAAAAAACGTGCATGCTCTGAATCAAGCAGAACAGCCTATTGAACTTAATTTTTCTTGGCTCGTCGTACGTGTTGTATGTCACCGCGTTCTTGACAATCGGAATTACAGACAACATTTGTGCGACCGTGTGTATGCAACACAAGTTTGAGCCAATATTTGGTCGGAAAAAAATCCCAGGTTTTCTTGTCGGAATCTTCAATCGCGTGTACGCAGCATTAGAGGCGTCAACTAAATTGGTGCTGGAAGACGGTTATCTATAATACCCAGCAGCTGTCACTGATTGTGGGTCAAGTTATAATCAAGGTCTGAATGGAGCCTCCAGCCCAACATATATTATTTGCATTTGCATAGGGGGTCCCTTGTTGAGCACCCAGGGAGCCCTGAAATCTGTGTCCTTCTATTGTATAAATCTCAGCCTGCTTCTATGCTTGGGCCCCTATCATAATTATTGGCTCTTGGCCAAAGGAGTTGGTCAAGATTGTTTTCATTGGCTATAAATTCAACTCAATTAAATCCCCCTTTCCTATGAGGTCACCAGTTTCAAATGGAAATCTCCCATTTTAATGTTAATTGCCCCCACATATTGTTAAAAAACCATAATCATCCCAAATTAGTAGAGCAGCATGGAGGGGCTCAGTGAAGGTGGCGGTGTAGGTGTGCAGGTGGCGAATTGGGTCACCCAGATCATAAAATGAGATTTGCCCAGCCTCATAATCCAGCAATACCCTAATCTTATCACCTGTCATAACATCGGTTAACTGAAACCTTCTGTGATCATGTATCATAAAATAGTCTGTATTCCACCTCTCCATTACCCAAGACTTGTCATTATATCCAATTTCCTGAAGACCAGACAGGCCTCCTTCACCCCTTTCTCCTCCCTTTCTTTGTATACTAGGATAGCACACACCGATTTTCCAATAATGGGATCCCCTGACATCCACCTCCCAGTAATGTCTCCCTGAGTTGAAGGTCCCTCTGCTTATAACCTGAGGATAATATTGAAATGCCTCTTGCGTTTCTGGGCGATTTTGGTTTCCCAACAAGGTTGCAGTTTTCATATCATCTGATATATGAACATTATGGGTAGCGGAGTTTACATCCAGCAAAAGGTCTATAGCTTCCTGTATATAGATCCCCCCAATAATACCAGTTATTACATCAGCTAAACCTTTGTGTAATATGTGCGAGATCTGGATCACATTCAGGTCACCATCGGTTTGTAGCTGTTCAGAAAATGTCTCTGTGTCCTCATTATCTTCATCCCCATTATCACACAAGTCACCTGTGTCCAATTCCTGTGGGACACTCAGTGGATCTGTCATGGTACACAGTTCTTCAATTCGATTTATCCTCCTGGACAACTCATCCTTCTTTGTTTCGATCTGCTGGATCATATTTGAAATTAAAAGAGAATGCTGATTTTCCTGCCTGGAGATCTCACCCAGGACTCTGCTCTCCAGGTCGTCCTGCTGCCTCCTGAGTTCCGTAAACAAGTCAACGACTCTCTTTATTTCAATGTCCGCTTTATTCTTTACTTTCCTCTGGTGTTCCTGCCCATTTTGGACTCTCTTCTCCATTTCCTCTTTCTTTGTCATCAGTTTCTGCATAATATTTCTCATCTTTTTCATCTTCTCAGAGATTTCATTCAGTGACTCAACCTGATCACCTTTTTGTATTGTGATCAGACAGCAGGACACACGAACAGACTCGGAGTTCTCAGTGGATTTATACTCCAGGACCTTCTTATGGAGGGAGCTTTTTCTATCCTCCGGAGAGGTTGTAGGGTCAGATAAGACGTGCTCTTGTGACTTGCTGTGGACATTCAAGTGATTACTGCACAGAGAAGCTTCACACAGCAGACATAATTTGACAGCAGGCACAGCAGCATGAATACAGTAAGTACAGGGGATACCACACGCCTCCAGATCTGGCTGAGTAGACAGGAAATTTTCCACGATGTTACACAGTGTTATGTTCTGGTGCAGTGCAGGCCGATTCTGGAACTTCTCTCTGCATTCAGGACAGGAATAACCTCCAGATTCCCCCTGTGTATCCAATACACGATCAATACAGACCCGGCAGAAGTTATGTCCACAAATTAGCATAACTGGATCAGTGTAAATCTTCCGACAATCAGAACATTCCAGCAGCTTTTGTAGATCAGCAGACGCCATCGCTGACAGTAGAGGGAAATGAGGTTTCAAGTTTTAGACTGCAGAGGGTGCGTTTTCCTACTCGGGGTGAGGCTGGGTCTGTGACTCATGCAGCATTCACAGGACTATTTACATAGTGAATCCTTGATCAGCGTATCCCACTGCCAAAGCTGCCTGTTTAGATAAAGAATAAAGGTAATGCCAATAAGGTTTAATACATTTGAAACAAGTATTTACTATTGCATAGCTAATTTTTAATAAAACAGACACTAATATAATAACTTAAATGTATTAGCTGTTTTTTTTTCTACAAAATGTCCTCCTCTGAGACCACGTACACACGATCAGACCAAACCGATGAGACTGGTCCGTTGGACCGTTTTCATCGGACCACCGCTGAAGTGGTCTGATGGTCTGATGTGCGTACACACCATCAGTCCAAAATCCCCTTCGGGCCAGAACGCGGTGACGTAGAACACAACAACGTGCTAAAAAAACAGAGTTCAATGCTTCCAAGCATGCGTCGACTTGATTCTGAGCATGCGCGGGTTTTTGGTCCGATGCTTTTGTGTACTAACCATCGTTTTGGTCCGACCAACAGGTGTCCATCGGACAGATTTTAAAGCAAGTTTTAAAACTTTGGTCCGATAGACAACGGTCCGATGGGGCGTACACACAATCAATTTGGTCCGATGAAACTGGTCTTCAGGCCAGTTTCATTGGACCGGTCTGATCGTGTGTACGCGGCCTGAGCTTACTTTTTAAACTGTGCCCCGGCCATACTGACACACATACCTATTTTATTTGTGCTCCCTGTGCTGGCAGGACCTATGAAGTCCTGCAGGAATGCATTCCTGTAGGCATATGCCTACTAGAGGTTAAAGTGGATGTAAACCCGAAAATTTGTATTTATTTTTTTGATGTCACAATGTACAGTATAAGATTTCCCATTATCTGTGCACAGTCTTGCCACACAGAGTTAATCCAGCTCTGAGCAATCCTCTTTTAATGTTCAATGAAATAAAACAGACTTACAGAGAAAAACCTTAGTCCATTCCGCCCCCTTGCTGTGAGTGACAGGTTATTTACATATCTCATGCACTAGCCTGGAGACAGGCATTATTTTTTAATTCCCACCCCCACTCCTTTTCTGAAGTCATGTGGTTACTTTTCTGGACTTTGACTGGATGTTAGTGATCATAGCAGAATTTAGTGTAAGGAATACATAGGAAAAAATGCAGTGTAGAGGAGGACGGGGAGTCTGACATCACGACTCCACCCACAGAGCTCCAGACAACAGATCCACCCACAGAATCTGCAGTTTTTCAGTTCTTATAACAGACAATGGGGAGACATTTGACATGTGAGGATACATGCAGGAGGCATTTCTATCCTTATAGATCAGCACTATGGCAGTAGTTTAGAAAGGATGAGAGTGGGTTTACATCCACTTTAAAACATTTTTTTATCTTAAAGTGAAACTAAAGTCTATTTTTTTCCCCCCCACCAAGCATCCTGGATCCTCCTCTTCCTGTGTCCCTCTTTGGTGCTCCTGGCTCCTCCCTAAAGAACACCTCCTGCTTAGATTATGGAGAGGAGGAGGAGGTGTGTATTTCAGCAGGGGAGATGTTAAAAGTTCATGGTATTTTAGGCAGATTACTGTACCTGCATACCTCTCTACTTTCTGAGATGGGATAGAGGGACACCTTTCGCTACAACGTATGAAAGCAAAGGACCCCCCCCCCCCCAGTTCTGCAGAACGTCAAGGTTGAATATGCAGAAAATTATTGGGTAAACCAACAAGTTATTTTTACCACTAATTATCCTTCATAATGATTGTTCAAAACAACCAAATGTAGGAATTTAGAGAATGGATGAAAGGATTAACGAAGTATAATAGTTTTGGTAGTTAAATAATACATTATTTAACAAGGTCATCTCTAGACCAAAAAGAGGGACAAGTGAGGCAGAAAGAGGGGGAGAGGGATTTTATTGGAAGGGGCAGTCCCTCGAAAATTACGTACTGTTGGGATCTATGCACTTGCAGTGTTTTTAAATAGACAAATATGTTCATGTATTTCAGAGATGAATATGTTTTTTTCCCCAATCTTGTCTAGACATACACAAAGTGATTTAAAATTCTTTTTTTCTGTATAACAAACATCCTATACTTATCTGCTTAGTGCTATAAAAATGGCCCTGATCCTTTTCTTTTAGTTCCCCCTTCTCCACGCTCCTGGCTCCTCCTTTTTTTTGGTTCGGCACCATTGGAAGCAGCTTCCTATGATGGCACACCTGCCGGCTCGAGCCCAAGCCATGCTGCCTGCAGCCATTGACACAGACAGAGTGGCTTGGCTCCATTCCCCAAACCCTGTGAGATCAGAAGTGAGAGGACAGAGCTGATACAGATGGACACAGCACAGAATTGAGTGAGGACAGTCAAATATAAAGGGGGGGGGGGGTGATACTTTGGGCTTTATAACCACTTTAATAACCTATTGAACTACTAAAATGACATGAATAAAATGCAATCAAAATGTTAAAGCCTGATCACCTAGCTACAGATCTACCATTGGTAATATTGACAAAGTTGGCATCACCTCTGCCTACAGCATTGTATAATTCCCACCATTATGCTGTTCTCAGTTGCACAATAGCATCTTCAAGCACAAGACATGACACAAAGCATTATGAATGAAAATTAGAAAACAAATAAGATGACATTTTATAAGTATCACTGACTGGACACTACATGTCCCCTAGTTACTAGTTAATACAGCTGAATAATAATAATAATAATCATAATAAATAGATATGTCCATAGCTTATGCCCTGTACACACGATCGGTTCATCCAATGAAAACTGTCTGATGGATTTTTTCATCAGATATCCGATGAAGCTGACTTTCATTAGTCTTGCATAGGCTACACACCATCAGTTAAAAAACCGATCGTGTCAGAACGCGGTGACGTAAAACACAACAACGTGCTGAGAAAAATGAAGTTCAATGCTTCCGAGCATGCGTCGACTTGATTCTGAGCTTGCGTTGATTTTTAACAGATGGATTTCCCCACAGACAATCGTTTTTTTCTATCGTTTTTTTAACCATCAGATCATTTTAAAATGGTTCTAGGTTTTTTCACCGATGGGAAAAAAACTGATGGGGTCCATACACGATCGGTTCGTCTGATGAACCGATTGTGACGAACCGATTGTGTGAACGTGGCATTACAGTTATCAACATGATTTTGATCAATTGCTTCTGAAAGGGCGAAATGCTTTATTATATTATTGCACTGTAACTAATTCCAAAGGGCAACCATTTATTGTTTCTGAATCACAATCTAAATATTGCAGCGAGTAAAAAACACATCTTATCTTTATTACATTCAGTCTGATTGCATAGGGTGGTGTTGTTGAGGCTGCATAGGGTGAGCAACGCTTATTCCAATTTTCATAGCTCAAGGACACATTAACAGTGGAGAAAATAATTATTTTATCAGCTGCAGATTTTGTAAGTTTGCCCAATGAGGGGTCGACAATAATTATCATAGGTGTATTTTAAATGATAAAGACAGAATATCAACCAAAATTACAGAAAAAAACATGATACAAATGTTCATCAACTACTAGATCATGTTACGGAAAAAAATGTAGAAGAGTAGCCAAAAAAAAATAAAAAATGTAATAAATAAAAAACACTACTTAAAAAGTAATATAAAATTGATTTAGCAAAATATGAACTGCAATTAACAAAAAGGGCCAAGATGGTTCACACATGCAGGCTGGACTGCAGCACACACTCACATGGAACGCACAAGATTTTGCTTGCGCTACAACTGCCGGAAGTGCATCATCACGCTTGAGGAATGACCAGTGTGAATTGACCAATAGAATACTTTGCAGAAAATACAATCAATCACATCAACCATGCCATGCCAGGGGTTTCTCATATGCCGCACAAGTGTGGGGTAATGGGGTGTATGTATGTATATATTTCACATACATATACACACACGCTGTTAGAAGGCAACATGAATTAATATAATTTCTGGATTTTGTACATATTCTGTTTTCTTTCCCAACGGTCAGACAAGCCGAGGCTTGCAGTGTCCAGGAGGACATACTGCCCCCAGTGACCAAGTATGGCAAGACAGTCAGTAATAAGGACGATGGTCCTGGAAATGCAACGATTAGTCCAAAGGCAAATGGGCTGGCAATAGGGGAGAGTTTGAATGAGTCACGACTGAGGTTCTTTAAAACAGGACAGTTTGAATGAAAGAGCCCTCTGTTCCATCTGAGCACAGCCAGTGAGGGTTTACCTAGAAAAGTGGATAAGTATCTTGCATTATTAATATTATTGTTATATTCTTTATAGATATCTGTTAGAATATGATATTCCTACTTTAAGGCCGGAATCACACTTGTGCGGTGCGAATTTCAGCTCTGTAATCTCTGCAGATAGATAAGAGAAGTGTTCAGCAGATCCATTGCGTTTTAGCTGCGAATTTGGAGACCTGGGAGAAGTTCCGGGTGAGAGGAGAGTGGTGGAGAAATGTATTGAGCTGAATGACAGAAATTCCTGAAGAGAACTGAACACATCTGCGAATCAGCTGCGTACCCATAGAAGATAATGGGACTGAATTCGCACCTGAGCCGCACCGCAAGGCATAAAATCCGCACACGTTTTTTCTGCAATGCGCAGTGCGAATGCATCGCACATATGTGAACCAGCCTCATTGAAAACAATGTATTTAGAAATGTTCTGCGTATTAGATGCGGTTTAAGCCGCAACCAATTCGCATAGGTGTGAATCCGGCCTAAAGGAAATAAATGTAACTTGTGTACTAAGCAAATGCGTCTGTCTTTATAGCTAGCAATATATCATTAGACCTAGCATACTCTGGTATATTAGTTAATAAAGGGACATACAAATACAATGAATACGTAGATGCAATAGCTATATACAGTGCGGAAAATAAGTATTTGAACACCCTGCTATTTTGCAAGTTCTCCCACTTGGAAATCATGGAGGGGTCTGAAATTGTCATCGTAGGTGCATGTCCACTGTGAGAGACATAATCAAAAAAAAAATTCCAGAAATCACAATGTATGATTTTTTTAACTATTTATTTGTATGATACAGCTGCAAATAAGTATTTGAACACCTGAGAAAATCAATGTTAATATTTGGTACAGTAGCCTTTGTTTGCAATTACAGAGGTCAAACGTTTCTTGTAGTTTTTCACCAGGTTTGCACCCACTGGAGGAGGGATTTTGGCCCACTCCTCCACACAGATCTTCTCTAGATCAGTCAGGTTTCTGGGCTGTCGCTGAGAAACACGGAGTTTGAGCTCCCTCCAAAGATTCTCTATTGGGTTTAGGTCTGGAGACTGGCTAGGCCATGCCAGAACCTTGATATGCTTCTTACAGAGCCACTCCTTGGTTATCCTGGCTGTGTGCTTCGGGTCATTGTCATGTTGGAAGACCCAGCCTCGACCCATCTTCAAAGCTCTAACTGAGGGAAGGAGGTTGTTGCCCAAAATCTCGCAATACATGGCCCCGGTCATCCTCTCCTTAATACAGTGCAGTTGCCCTGTCCCATGTGCAGAAAAACACCCCCAAAGCATGATGCTACCACCCCCATGCTTCACAGTAGGGATGGTGTTCTTGGGATGGTACTCATCATTCTTCTTCCTCCAAACACGGTTAGTGGAATTATGACCAAAAAGTTCTATTTTGGTCTCATCTGACCACATGACTTTCTCCCATGACTCCTCTGGATCATCCAAATGGTCATTGGCAAACTTAAGACGGGCCTTGACATGTGCTGGTTTAAGCAGGGGAACCTTCCGTGCCATGCATGATTTCAAACCATGACGTCTTAGTGTATTACCAACAGTAACCTTGGAAACGGTGGTCCCAGCTCTTTTCAGGTCATTGACCAGCTCCTCCCGTGTAGTCCTGGGCTGATTTCTCACCTTTCTTAGGATCATTGAGACCCCACGAGGTGAGATTTTGCATGGTGCCCCAGTCCGAGGGAGATTGACAGTCATGTTTAGCTTCTTCCATTTTCTAATGATTGCTCCAACAGTGGACCTTTTTTCACCAAGCTGCTTGGCAATTTCCCCGTAGCCCTTTCCAGCCTTGTGGAGGTGTACAATTTTGTCTCTAGTGTCTTTGGACAGCTCTTTGGTCTTGGCCATGTTAGTAGTTGGATTCTTACTGATTGTATGGGGTGGACAGGTGTCACTCTTTATGCAGCTAATGACCTCAAACAGGTGCATCTAATTTAGGATAATAAATGGAGTGGAGGTGGACATTTTAAAGGCAGACTAACAGGTCTTTGAGGGTCAGAATTCTAGCTGATAGACAGGTGTTCAAATACTTCTTTGCAGCTGTATCATACAAATAAATAGTTAAAAAATCATAAATTGAGATTTCTGGATTTTTTTTTTTTGGATTATGTCTTTCACAGTGGACATGCACCTACGATGAGAATTTCAGACCCCTCCATGCTTTCCAAGTGGGAGAACTTGCAAAATAGCAGGGTGTTCAAATACTTATTTTCCGCACTGTAGGTCACAATAGAGTGTATATCATTGTATCGGTTACTTTACATGCTATAATGTTGGTTTGCAAATCACTATACGCTTATTGCGTTTTTTTTTTTACCAAAAAATATATCGAAGAATACGTATCAGCCTAAACTGAGAAAAAAAAAATTGTTAAAAAAAAATTTGGGATATTTATTATAGCAAAAAGTAAATTTTTATTTTTTTTTCAAAATTGTCGCTCTTTTTTTGTTTATAGTGCAAAAAATAAAAACTGCAGAGATGATCAAATACCACCAAAAGAAAGCTCTATTTGTGAGGGGAAAAAAAAGATGTCAATTTTGTTTGGGAGCCACGACCGCGCAATTGTCAGTTAAAACGACGCAGTGCCGAAAGCTGAAATTTCGCCTGGGCAGGAAGGGGGTATATGTGCCCAGTAAGCAAGTGGTTAATACTAATTGTGGTACCAGGCCTTAGTACTATAACCAATTATGTCATACACAGTTACAGTAGTAAAGGCCGCTGTCATTCATAATGCCATTTTTACTCATGTAATCTCTGTAAATGTTCACAGTGATCACATGGTATTAGGGACAATCACAGCGGCTATGTACCATGTGATCATGCATGTGCACAGGGTGAGCATACCCTAATCACCCCATGCACATTAGCATTATCGCTGTGTGCCGCCAGGACAATGGGAAAGATCTCCCTCTTACAGGCCCTGCCATAAGAGAAGTGTTCATAAGGATTGATAACCCCTGACACAACCTCAGAGCATAACCCATTCTGCCTCTGATCCAAATTGTGAAAGCCTGCAGAAAGAGAGGGACGATCTGCTTCTTTCTGTGTCCAACCGTCAAGAGAGACCGAACCCTTTTATTATCACAGCTTTATAGACAGAATGACATCATTCACATGAGCACATTTGATTGGTCAGTCCATATATGGCTTTCCTTCTTGTGACGCCTGTTCTTGCCATGCTGCACACGTTTCTCAATCTTGGGGGCCATCTTTGTTTCAATCAATAGAGGGGGTTTTGGAGTAAAGAGTAGAAGGGAGGGGTTTGGAGACATCTGTTTTCACTTAATCACTTCCTGAAGGGTTGGTTAACTCTATACTCTGTCATAACTTCTTTTAAGGAAAATAATATTGTAGTATATACCCACACATACATATGTATATGGAGCGCTACCCCCGGAGGAGCCGCTGGTTAAATACTGGGATTGGCACACCAAGTTACCCTGGTTATGTCTAGGGGTGAAATAACAGTAGCGGAGCAGTGAGCGAATGTACAGACAGTCAATAAAGTTTCTTTCAATGCCTTTTTATTTTGCAGTCAACAAGGCAAACATCATCTTCAGTTTAGGGAAAGGAAAGTTGATGAAGGAAGGATAAGAGAACCTTGTGGTATCAGGCCTGGATGTGGACAGGGCAGACTTGCCCTCAACAATAGCAATAGTTGAACTCGTCGCCACTCCCGAATGGACTGAGTAAAGTGCCCACGGACAGGTCCCCCACACTAACCTGGCAGCCGAGGCATCACTTCGGATCGCTGTGAGGAACAGATCTCTCTATCTTAGACCTGGCTCTAGGGCCTTTGCAACCGGCCAATTGCTTCAGTAAAATAAATGGGTGAACGGAGTTATTCCTCCCAGTAGATTTTCTTTAGCATAGGTCACCGAGTGACAGCAAAGTGTACCTGTCAGCATCCCGGTCACCAGATCCCCGATTGGTTCGTTCAAGCCCTGTTGGATAACCTGCCTCTGGGTCCTCCTCAAGCCGATCCCCCAATCGTACCACACCCAGCCTGGGATCTCCTCAAAAGAACTGGGAACCCAGTAGAGCACTGGGGTCCCCTTTGACCTCTGGTTGAGGTCCAGCATAGCCTGTGAGTTTGGCCAGGTGGGCCTAACTGGCAGGGTACATGGATGCGTGCACACTGAAGGTGGATGCCACACCTGGAGCCGGGACCCCGCAGAACTGCCTTGAGCACATGACATCTGTCCAGATATATCTCTCCCCAGCATGCCCCGCGAGGGAAACTCCTCCAATTGGCTGCTAGGGAAGCTTGCTCTGTCAGAACCCCCTCTGCCGCCAACTGCGGACCAGAGATGATACCACATCCCTAGAATGCAGACTGAGTACAAGAGATAAAATATATCGCTCGTTTAAAAAACAATAATACAAAGCAGCAATAAAAAAAGATGTTATACAACACCAAGACAATATGTAAAGGAAGAAAAATTGCGCTAAATAAAACAAACAATATAGCATATCATACAACTGCAAATTGGAGGTAAGGGCGTACTGAATATATATATGGATATGTGCATATACCCCTAAAGATGTGGGTTTAATGTTAAAATTGTGTCGCTATACACAGAGGGCCAGATTCACATACAATTACATTGGCGCAGAGTATCAGAGATACACTACGCCGCTGTATTTTACCTGGCTCTACGACAAATTCATGTAGATTTTGGCCCGTAACGTACGGCGGCGTAGTGTATTTCTCGCGGCGGAATCGAAATACGCAATTAGGGGGCGTGAGGCATTTAAATTAGGCGCGTCCCCGCGGCAATCGAACTGCGCATGCTCTGTTCAGAAATTTCCCGCCGTGCATTGCGCGAACTAACGTCGATACGTCATTTGTTGTTTGAGTAGCGTCGTTTACGTACATTCCTATTCCTGGACGACTTAAGTAAAAAATAAAAACAAACGTTGAAATTCGACACAGGAACGATGGCCATACTTAACATGGGCTGTCTAATATTAGACCAGATAAAAGCTGGAATAACTTTACGCGGCAAAAAGATGACTACAGATGCCGTAAGAGATTGCGAATGACGCTCGTAACTTCGTGGATCGTCGGAAAAAGCTAATTTTCATACCCCGACGACGGGAACTCCACCCAGCGGCCGCAAAATTATTGCAGCGTAGATCCGAAGGCGTACGAACACGTAAGCCAGTCGGATTGAAGCCCGAAGCCGTCGTTTCATGGTTTGAGGCTTCAGACTAATGAAACGACGCGCGTAATTTGAAAGTACTCCGGTCTAACGCGAGATAGACCGGAGTAAGGGCTCTGTGAATCTGGCCCAGAGTTTGCACAGTCCAGCGGAAGGATCCAAGTTCATAAAGAAAGAAGACTCCCAGGTGCGGATGATGAAAGCACACTCCAGAAAAAGTGCTACAGAGGATACCTCCACCACATACATATAAAGCCTCTTACCAGATAAAGGAAAACATGCAGCTATCCTTTACATAGAATGCAGACTGGCCCAGAGGACACTTCTGAAATAACAGGGGTCACCATCTGGTGCCCGCACTGAAAGTAAAGGGGGCGCTACACACTTCCCCCTCCCGAATGGACACTGTCCCCAGTGTCCCAAAAGCATTCAACATGAATGCTGACCTGACACCGATTACCAGATAGAAAGAGAGAAAAGAAGAGAGGACAGAATTCACACATTTAACTGTAATATTTAAAACGACACACAACATACACATCCCTATCTATCTAACTGCCCATTCTCCGCAGTGTCGATGATAGGTGGGTCCAGGAAAAAAAAATGCAAACATAAGAGCATTCAAATTATACATCCTGATGTCTATTAATTTTCTTACATATGTACAACCTCCAGAGTTAGGATTGAGACTGCACGCTCGTATCCAAACGCAAAATCTCCTTCTCTCCCGAGGAGCGACTATGGCATACGAGTGCTATGGGAGAAATACTGTTAGCGAATGTGCACGAAATTCAAACAGTCAAGTTCAACACACATTTCCTTTTCTTCACTATAGAATTACGTTGCAGCAGTTCCGAGGGAGAAAGAAAAAAATAATCAAGTGCGGAAGTAGCAACAAACAGATGGGGGAAGAAACGCAGTCCTCCTCCAATCTTCCTCAATGTCTCCCAGACTGCAGCAAACTTTTGTGCAGGGTCCCCATTCTAACTGACTGAAACCCACACCCCCTTAGAATTCTGAACAAAAGTTAATGTGGTTCTGGAGGAGCAGGGGAAAGAAAAAAGGAAAAAACGGGAAACAATACAGTCAAAAAGAAAAAATAGGGAGGGCATACTTGTTCGTAACTTTCCCTAAGGCCAGCAATCGGGTAAATTCTCTTCACTGATAAAACCGAGGGTAAGGCAACCAAACAATGTCTCCCCTCGGCGTGGTGAGCTGTACTCTAAAGACTTGGCCCCCCTTACGGGGCACTTTAACACGACTCGGTCCCGGTAAAGGTGACAGCCCCAGCTCCAATCTCGACGGCATTCCTCAAATTCGACTTTCAGCTCAGGTAGCTTTGAATCGGCACCCACTAGGACATGGGGTGCCCGCAGGTATGACAAAATAGCCTCTTGGCACCAAGCCTCCCGCTCAACTTGGCAAAGAAGAGAGGGAGGCACGTAGGGGTACTCATACCCGTTTTCAGTGGTGACTCTCTGGGTCACCACATGTTGCAGACGGGCCGATCTGGGTAGGAGCTTCAGGTCCCCGCGGCTCGGCAACACCAAAGTGTCCAGTGCCCTTTTTAGGACATGAACAAATAAGGGCAAGGGGGCAGTGAGAGCAGCAACGGATACAAAGCTTGACTCACCCACTCCCCAGGTCAGGCGTAGGGCCTCTGCAGGCAGCCGGTTGGGCCCACTCGGTGTGCTCCGGGCGGAGCATTCTTGCTTTCCCTGAATATCATCCGAGGTATCGAACTCCCTGGTGTCCTTTGGTTCTGAGGTAAGGTCACAATCATCCATTGCAGGGTCATCTGGCAGTGGGTTAAAGTCCGTTAGGCGCCACTTCTCTGCCGATGAAGAATTCTGAGCAGGTGGGCCTTGACCACAGCTGTGAAGGGCTGGGGTAGATTCTTCTCCGATAGGGGCGTGCCACACAGAGATCGTATTGGAAGTTGCAGTCGTCTCCAAAGTGGTTTTCGCCCTGAGAGGTTGTCATGTCCGATAACCTTGACACGCAGGACAGGACACTTTCTAAGTCTGGGTTGTCTCCAGGGCTTACCTCCAATGAGGAAGGTGGCGAGGTAGCTGACGGTATGGTCTAAGTGGACGATATGGAGATATCCTTGGGGTCCCGGACCTCTGGTTCCACAATCAGCACCGACGGGGAGGGTTCCAGCCATACGGTTTCCTCCTCTGCAGTGAGGGTGGCTGTAATAAGATTCGCCCGATATTCCTTCGGAGCCCGTATGGGCGAAGCCGCTACGAACAAGTAGGCCCAGCATCTCTGGCATTGGGCAAAAGGTTGAATTTTTACAGATAGATCCCCACAGCCGGGGCAGGCCAGGCCCAACATCTCCGTTCCACCGCTGGACAAGAGGACGAACTGTCCCTTGGTTGTGAGGCGGACACCTGTATCTGTCACAGGCACTCCTGACGGGACAAATGTATCAAAGGCCCCCAGTGAAGTGGTTGGGGCCCTCAATCTCTGGGCAGCAATGCACGGTGGTCCGGGAGCAGACATCACTACGTTGTTCTTTTTTCCTTAGAGGGGAATAACGTCTGGCTCCTTGGCGCGCAGATGGGCGTGACTTCGCTCGCTTGGCGCAAAATCCTCAGTGCACGTCTCACGCATTGGGGAGGGTGGCTCCTCCCATCTGTCCAGACACTTTGCAGGCGCGTGCTTTGCCGCACCTACACCCCAGCTCAGTGATGCAAAGTTAACTCCCCGTGCCCGAACAGTTCCATGCACAACACCGGACAATCTCCGCTTTTTTAGTAAATAGACACTCCTTTCTGGTTGCGAGAGGTAACGGCCATATCCAGGACTACGAGCCCCCACGTGTAGCGCTACCCCCAGAGGAGCCGCTGGTTAAATACTAGGATTGGCACACCAAGTTACTCTGGTGATCATAGGGACAAACAAGGCTTTGGTCCGAAGACTCCTGGCCCCTCTGACAGGAGGGGCAGAGGCCTCTATTCCAAGGGTCCACCCAACGCTACGGAGGGTGTTCCACCAGCTGGTGATGGAGAAAAAAGCCCCCGAAGAGTGGGAAGGATCTGGTGGATAGGGAAGTCCACAATAACCCTACAGCCCGGAGAAGTGACCTGCCTCCGGGCCTCAGTAAAGCTCACCTGGTCCCAGCCAGGCCCATTCCTTGTTCTTGAACCTGACCCAGCTCGATCCTCAGAAGGATTGGAGATGATACCTGAGGTGGTCCCACTGAAAGTGCTGGAGAAAAATCTTGGGTGGGTGTCCATAAACGTCCGGAATCCCACCTCCAACCCGGTGAGGGTACCGCCCAGGGTACTACTGGTGTGGGTGCATCAGGCCACCCCTGTTGGTCCTTGGGATCTGGAGGATGACGAGAAGACAGGAGATTTGAGGAAAGGCCCTCAGCCTGATGGCGCTAGACTTTCACCGGAATGGAAGGAGAGGATGGGAGCTCAACTTAGTAGATGGCAAAAGATTTTCTCCAAGACGGAATTTGATGTTGGGTGTGCCAGGAGCGCCACCCACCGGATTCGACTGAAAGAGGATAAATCTTTCAGGGAGCGGGTCCGAAGAGTTCCCCTTATAGATTTGGAGGACCTCAGAGAGCAACTTGCAGAATTGAAAAGGGCCGGAACTATTCGAGAATCCAGGAGACCTTATGCTTCACCCATAGTGGTGGTGAGAAAAAAAAATGGTTCTCAAAGACTGTGTATTGACTATAGAACCCTCAATAAATGAACCATTCCTGATCAGTAGACCACCCCTCGGATTGAGGATGCACTACAGAGCCTGTCAGGGGCTAAGTGGTTCAGTGTCATGGATTTGAAGAGTGGTTATTACCAAATTCCCATGCACCCAGAAGATAGAGAGAAAACGGCCTTCATCACCCCAGTGGGGTTCTTTGAATTCAATCGTATGCCTCAGGGACTATTGGGTGCCCCCGCTACTTTACAGAGATTGATGGAGAGAACTGTAGGTGACATGAATCTGATAGAAGTGTTGGTGTATCTGGATGACGTCATTGTGTTCGGAAGGACTCTGGAAGAACATGAGCAGAGATTGAAAAAGGTGCTGAAGTGGCTACATGATGAAGGTTTGAAGCTGTCCTAAGAAAAGTGCCAGTTTTATCAATCATCTGTTCACTACTTGGGGCACTCTTTGCAGAAGAGATATCTACAGATCCGGAGAAATTGAAGGCAGTCACCTCTTGGCCTAGACCCACTAATGTGACAGAGTTGCGGTCATTTCTAGGATTCTGCTCTTACTACAGGAGATTTGTTGAAGGATTCGCAAAAATCGCAAGACCTCTTAACGAAATATTGAGGACAGAGGACGAAGATAACACTCCAGAATCTGCAAAGTCAGCGAAACTCCACATGGGCCCCCGAAAACCCAAAGAGTCCATTTGTGACCAATGGACTCCTGAATGTGAAAAGGCATTTGTTCAATTAAAAAAAAGCTTGATCACTGCCCCCGTTCTAGCCTATGCAGATACATCAAAGCCTTATGAGTTGCATGTAGATGCCAGTAGAGAGGGGTTGGGAGGAGTGTTGTATCAAGAACTCAGCGGTTGCCTGTGCCCAGTGGCTAATGTGAGCAGGGGTTTGACTCCATCTGAGAAGAATTACCCTACTCATAAGCTCGAATTCCTGGCATTAAAGTGGGCTGTCGTAGATAAGCTGAGAGACTATTTGTATGGAGCTGAATTTGAGGTGAAAACTGACAACAACCCACTCACCTACCTGTTCACCACCGCCAAGCTGGATGCAACGGGACATCGATGGCTGGCAGCCCTCTCAAACTTTAATTTCAGTCTTAAGTACCGCCCAGGGGTGGGGAATGCAGATGCATGCAGATGCAGATGCTCTCTCCAGGAGGCCACATAGTCCAAATGCTTCGGAGAAAGAAGGGACCCAAGTATCTTCAGAAGGAGTGTGGGCACTGTGCCAGGGAACTGAGCTGCAGACGAAAGGAGGGTCTCGAGCCGAAGACATAGGAATTCTGGCAGCAGGAGTACCCAAGTATTATTGTGACATAGCTCAATTAAAAAAAAGCGGCTTACCACAGTTAACGAAGAAGGAACGGAGGCATGACCAGAAGAAAGATCCTTTGGGTAACTTGGTTCTAGGGGCTCTGGAGAAACAGGATCCAAGAATGCTCCTGACCAGTTCTTCAAAAGAAGCACAGTTGATGCATAAAGAGTGGGATAAATTGCAGCTCCATCAAGGGGTGGTCTACTTAAGGGGCCCCTCTGATGGTCCCGAATACAGGTGGCAGATGTTCTTGCCCAGCAAACACCGAGAGATTGTGCTAGCTGTGCTGCACGACCAACATGGACATCTGGGCCCCCGAAAAGGACCTTTCAGCTGGTCAGAGACCGATTCTACTGGCCCGGCATGAGGGCTGAAGTTGAGGGATATTGCCATTCTTATTTACGGTGTATCCAACGTAAGACTCTGCCTTGGCAAGCTGCCCCAATGGGCCACCTTCAAAGCCAGGGCCCACTGGAGTTAGTATGTATCGATTTTCTTTGTGTGGAGCCTGATCTAAGTGGGATAGGAAATGTTCTAGTGGTAACTGACCACTTTACCAGGTATGCCCAAGCATTCCCAACTAAAGACCGAAAAGCCTCCACAGTAGCTAAAGTATTGGTGGAGAAATTCTTTGTCCAATACGGATTGCCCCAACGAATCCACTCTGATCAAGGGAGAGACTTTGAGGCCGCGTACACACGTACGAGAACCTCTTCGGGCTAAACCCATCGTTCCACCCGACGAGGTTCCCAATGAGCGGTCGGAAAAGTTTGTCGAGCCAAAGTCCTCATTGAACAACGAGGAAAAAGAGAGCGTGCTCTCTTTTTTTGCTCGACGAGCTTCCCGACGGGACACTTGTCGGAAGTGTACACACGACCGAGAACCTCGGCAGAATATGGATCCCAGCGAGCTTCTCTCTGGATTCTGCCAAGAAGCTCGGTCGTGTGTACGCCGCCTGAGAGTAAGCTAATACAGAAACTGTTGGGTCTCCTGAACATAGATAAAACTAGAACTACCCCTTATCACCCCCAAGGGGATGCCCAGCCTGAACGGTTTAACAGGACTCTCTTGAATATGTTGGGGACGTTGAACTCGGAGGAGAAGCAACATTGGAGCAAACACATTGCGGCCATTGTACATGCATACAACTGTACCATGAGTGACACAACTGGATATTCCCCATACCGGTTGATGTTTGGGCGGGAAGCCCGACTGCCTGTTGACCTGGCTTCTGGATTGTCTCTAGACCATACTTCTGCGGCCTCACACAAAGCCTATGTGGATCGCTTGAGAAGGAGCCTGAAATTGGCTTATGAGAAGGCGCACGCTAGCTCTGAACAACGGGAGCAAAGGAACCAAAGGAACCAAAGGAACTTTGATTTGAAAGTTCGAGTTCAGGATCTACAACCTGGAGACCGAGTCCTACTAAGAAATCTGGGCGTTCCAGGGGAACACAAACTGGCTGACCGCTGGAAGTCTCAACCCTACCTCGTGTGTAAGAAGCTGCCTGACCTTCCTGTGTACCAGTTCCGACCTGAAGGTAGCGTGGGGCCCTTGAGAAACCTGGCATAGGAATCACTTACTACCTTTAAATGAAGCTGTCTGATTACCCTCGATCTCTGACTCTCTGAATTTACTCTCTACTTCCAAACCATCTGGGCCGGTCACTAGATCTCAAGTCTTGCATCTGGACTCCGAGGATGAAGAGTCCACAGATGAATGGATAGAGTGGTTATGGCTTTCTCAACCTTCAGAGCCTAATGCTTTATTCCTGCCCTCATCTAAAGCGACCAGTAGTGGGGCACTTCGACCAGAGGCCCCCGAGTTCATACCTCAGAATGTACTTAACGAAGGACAAGAAGGGGATATTGATTTGTATTCGGCAGAAGATTTCATGGAGGGCTCCAGTCTACCACATGTAGACTCGGACGATCCAGAAGATGTGGAAACTGTTGTGTCAGACACAGAGGATACTGTTGCCCCTCAGGACCTCGAGGTAGATTCTATTCTTCCTGATGCCTCACCACCGGTAGAACCCAGAGAAAAGAGAGCTATCCATCCTCCAAAGCGACTGACTTATAGCCACAATTGGAGAGTGTTCTGAAGAGACTGTTTTCACCTCCAAAAGATCGAATGCTTTAAGTGATCATCCAGCTGTTAATCTAGTGGAGGTCGACCCCTGCTCACCCCCTGACACATCTGAATCGAATGCCTGCAAACAGTGGACAGGGTTGCTTGCCCATACCCGAAGAATGGTGGGAGGATCCCCTCTCCAGTCTATGTCAGTCGATGAATTGTTTTGCTTTGAGTAATGCTTGGAATAATGCACAGAGTTTATTGCCTTGCATGTTCTAACAATCTCTTTTACTCCGCCTGTATCTTGATAGCATGCATCAGGTCACATACTGTCGCCCTCTTTGGGGACCAAAGATTTGAAGTGGGGGGAGTATGTAGCAGGGTCATCCTGTCAGAGTCTAGTGACAGGCCTCCCCCGCTGGAACTTTACTTAAGCCTGTGAATATGTTAGATTCTGTTATACAAGTTATGCATTGCGGGACTACAAGTAGCAGGAGATATGGACTCCATTGACTCGTAGGAGAAACGCACTACATTTCCCACAATGCTTTGCCCTCCAAGAGGATCTGACGTTCCGCTAGACCGGTGGAGGAGGTTACTTAACGAAGGGGAGTGGGGCCTTTTCGCTCTCTGGGGACCCACCTTCTCTCCTGTGCGGAGCTGCTGACGGAGACTGCCGTGTCTTGGCTGGAAACCTGGGCCTAGATTTGCTGAGAAACCAGCCATCCAGACGGAAGCAAGACCCCAACCCCAAGCCAATGTTTCCGGAGATTGAAGAGGCTGCCCAGCTGACAAACTGTAGCAGTGGGACATCTTCATCCGGGATCCTGTGTGTGTTCTGGAGCAACACCTGAGTGGCGGGTTCTCTTCTTCTTCCTGAGGAGGAATCAGGCGGGTCAGCCTGTGGGTGAGAGAGCACCTGCTCAACTTTTGACTACCGGGTTATCACAGACACCCAGTTTCTATCCACCAGTTACGCACACACGTTTGGCCTGTAGCTAAAACTCAGAGGCCTAGTAAAATACCTCAATGTTTCATAGTAGTGGCGATGCCGAGCTGACGAGCGATCAACTCCGCCACGTTCTACTGCCATAGACATTCTGTTGGGTGATTCTTTCTTGTAACCGTTACCTGTGGATTACAAATTAACGCGCACCAACCGGCCGCTACGCGAACATTGACTAATCTATAGGACTGTCCGCTAGGGACGCTCGCGAGCTTAGACTAATCCTGAGTAGTGTTGCTCACGAATATTGCATATTCGAGTATTCGCGAATAACTCGAATATCGCGGCGAATATTCGCTATTTCGAATATTCGTATTTTTTCAAATTTCGCAATCAAATTCGCAATAATTTTCGCATTCGCACTAGCGAAATTTCGCAATTTTTTTTTTTATAAAATATAGTGAATATTCGTAAATATCGAATTTCGCAATTTTTTTTTTTTTTTTTTATAAAATATCACGAATATTCGATATTAAAAGTCACACAAAAAAAAATTGCGAAATTTCGCATTTTTTTTTTTTTTATAAAATATCACGAATATTCGATATTAACGAATATTCGCGAATATTCTTTGAAATATTCGCAAAATATCGCGAAATCGAATATGGCGTATTCCGCTCATCACTAATCCTGAGTTTAGGCGGGTGGTACCACTCTTAGGTATAGAATATCTTGTTAAATTACATTAACTGCCGATTCTTGCAAGGGACCTTGCGAATCAGTTTGAGTTACTGCTGATTGATTGTGTTTGTATTTAAACCATATGCCTGTCGCTTCTAAGTGCCCTCACAGTAAACTTACCCCTTTATAGTCAATCATATTCATTGTGTGGAGTGTATTTTCTCGCCTGGAGGGGCCGTACCACCACAGCAGGTAATTCATTCTCATACTGCCATCGCATACTGTATGTCTGCTATTGTGACTCCACCCAGTAGGGGTCACATTATCCTACTGCCAGGTTTCTGATGTGTCAAGGGCGGGTTCGAGCCAATTAAACAGGTGTGAGCTGAGCCAAAGAGAGTAGATCCCAAAAATCAACCAGCGGCCCTTTCGGGGGTAGCGCTACATTTGCTCACTGGTATCATGTGGTGGTGTGAGCGGCCGAGTGTCCCCTAAAACTATCTGACTGAGAATCCTGGATTAAGAGGATATTGGAGGCATTGTTTGGATCCATTCATGTTGAGCACAGTGGGCTGCATACTGCTTGGTTATATACTCTCTCTGGAGGTGACAACACTGGACATCATAAGTGGATCTATATGAAGAATCACATCTGCATTTTATTGTAAAAAGTGTGTGGGCTGTTCTCTTGATTGAGACATCATCTTTGTCTGGTGAGTGGCAATTTCTTCCATTCCTGCATTTAAACCCCCTTCCTATCCTGACCAATTTTCAGCTTTCAGAGCTGTCACTCTTTGAATGACAATTGCGCAGTCATGCTAAAATCCTCGTTTGTTGTGGCTCATCTTGTTACATATTTATGACAATCTTTTTACTGTTTTATTTATTATTCTATAATGTTTTGTGTTGTGTTTTTTAGGCAGATCTCCATCTCCAAAAATGAAAACATATATTTTAAATTGTGTTCATTTATTTTTTATTTCTTGTGGGAATTTATTTTAGAATATTTTTGTAAAAAATATTTATATATTTGATTTTGGAGTGTGTGAAGTGACCACAACAACATCATTATTTCTTTGAATTTACCCACAAGAAGGTTGTTGTCCCTTGTTAATGTAAAAATGATTGTTTTTGAAATGCGTCTGCCTACTCACTAACGATCTCTCTATTTTTCAAAAAATACACATGGTCAAATTTATAACGCAAAACAAAAAGCCATTTATTTAGGCTGATTCAATAAATTTAAATTAAACACTGCTGGCAAACCAAAATCCAAACTAAATAAAAACAAAGAAGCCAAGGAAGGCAGCACTTGAGAGCGTGCTTACATTTCTAAAGACAAGGGTCCACCAAGCCAACAATCCAGGTTGTGAGCCCCGAAAAAAATTCCCTTAGGGGCACCATCTTATCTCTTTGATTTGGTATTCTTCTTCCCTGCAGTCTTCCCTGCAGCCCCAGTCCTCGGGGGCTGGGTTCCTGGAGTCGAGGTTGTGCCAGGAGCCAGAGCAGGCTCAGGAAGAGGAGGAGAAGGAGCAGGAAGAGCAGCAAGGACAGGAGCACCAATCAGCCCAATGTCGATGTCGTCATTGAGCTGCCCCAGTGAGGCCATGCTTATGGCCTTAAAGATGAGGCATTTGCAGCGCACACGCTGGCCCCGCTCCAGATGTTTGAGTTTGGATCCGATGAGCGCTGCAAATCCCTCTTCTTCAGTGGGTTACTCTCGGATGGCCGCAGTTGCTACACGAAGCATGGCCTGGGTCTCCTTCTCCATTTGGAGAAGCCTCCTGGCCCTTTTTGCGGGATTGCAGAGAGGAGGGATCTGGGAGATTGAATCACGCCGGCGTGCCTCCTGTCTCCCACTAGGGGCCTGCCACCTCTTGGCTCCCAGTGGGCTCTGCCACCTCCTGTCTTGCAGTTGTACCTGCCGCCCCCTGGCTCACTGTTGGGCCTGCCTCCTCCTGGCTTTGCTCTGTCTGTGTATAAAAAAAAAAAAGGGACATAGTTTATTTGTTGTCTTCATTAATCACACATATTTTTTTAATCATGACATATGCAAATTGAATGCTAATATATATTACACACAGGGCCACCATCCATAATTATGTGGCCCCTTACACAGCTTCAGACATGGGCCCCCTGGAGCTGGGGGGGCGGGTTGCTGGCGGCTGAAATCGAGAATTAGGGGGCCATTAGCCAAAATAGAAATGTAGTTAATTTATGTTTTTGTTGGACAAAATGATTATTCCCAAAAAGGGTGTTTGACATCCGGGACCCCTTCCAGGTGTATTGCGTGTACCCCCCTAATGGCGTACCACAAAATTACACACAATCATTCTGACCTCTGCATTTATCTATCTTGTCCCCATCATGTTTTGCCACTAATGGCCATTGATATGTTCCACACTTTTTGTTCAATCCTTTTAAATTTGGAACACTAGTAACATCAATTTTACATCATTATTATATTTTGAATTTACAAAATTGTTAGCAAAATGCAATACCTGGCTCCCTGGAACTCTGGCTCTTCCTCTGAGGTTGCCTGCTCTTGCCTGCGGGGAAGACTGGAGGATTGACTGCAGGGAAGATGGAGCGATCTCTTGGGGGAAGGGTAGACGGGGATGGCCTGGACTAAATGTGGTCATTCAGGAACTGCAGCTGACCATAGTACCACAGGTTGGGCTTGTAGATGCTGTCAGCTGCAGCCCCAGATCTCATTGAGGCCAGGACTTGTACCCGTTGGGTCCTGTAGGTGCCCCTAATGAAATACATTTTCACCTTCACTGTCTCAGTTGTGGCGTTGGGGACCCTTGTCTTTACAAATTCAAGCAGGGTCTCCTTTGCTTTTTTCCTGGCTTCTTTGTTTTTATTTAGTTTGTTTTTAGTTTGCCACAGTACAGGAAGTTCCTTCCATCTCTGAATGAATTCTGTCATGAATTCTGGGTCTTTGAAGGCCTCCATTATTTCTGCAAGTCAAATTTAAAAGAAAAACCTAGTGTCAGTCAAGCCACTACTACAAAGCTTTAACACCATATCTGCCCACAAACTCATCCACTGTTCACTAATAACGTCAAAAATACAGTTACATACTGTCGTATGAAACGATCATGACTTCCGCCTTCTTCCACAGACTGTGAACATCACTTTCAATGACGTCGGATCCCTTTATACACTGCGCACGCGTGATGCTCCGCACGATAACCCCGCCCCTGACGTCCGGTCTCGTCCTTTCCACGCCCCTTCTCTCTCGTTTTTTGTGGCTGCGTTATGGAGGATCAGGACATGCAGAGCAATATGGCCAACTCAAGCCAGGAGGCAGGCCAGGCACGAGCACCCGGAAGATACAGGCGGTGGTACAAGGCCTCAAACATGTCATTCCAGGAGATGATAGAAATGATCACCATCTTAACCACTTGCCTACTGTGCACCTACACCCCCTTCCTGCCCAGACAAAATATAAGCTTCCGGCACTGCGTCACTTTAACTGACAATTGCGCGGTCGTGCGACGTGGCTCCCAAACAAAATTGGCGTCCTTTTTTTCCCACAAATAGAGCTTTCTTTTGGTGGTATTTGATCACCTCTGCGGTTTTTATTTTTTGCGCTATAAACAAAAATAGAGCGTCAATTTTTAAAAAAATGCAATATTTTTTCCTTTTTGCTATAATAAATAACCCCAAAAAATATATAAAAAAAATATTTTTTCCCTCAGTTTAGGCCGATACGTATTCTTCTACATATTTTTGGTAAAAAAAAAAATGCAATAAGCGTTTATCGATTGGTTTGCGCAAAATTTATAGCGTTTACAAAATAGGGGATAGTTTATGGCATTTTTTTTTTTTTTACTATTAATGGCGGCGATCTGCGATTTTTTTATTGGGACTGCGACGTTATGGCGGACATTTCGGACACTTTTCTGACATTTTTGGGACCATTTACATTTATACAGTGAAAAATGCTATAAATATGCATTGATTACTGTATAAATGTGACTGGCAGTGAAGGGGTTAACCACTAGGGGGCGGGGAAGGGGTTAAACGTGTGTCCTATGAGTGTTCTAACTGTAGAGGGAGGGGGGGGGGTGACTGGGGGAGGTGACCGATTGTGTCCCTATGTACAAGGGACACAACCGCTCTCCTCTCTCCCTGACAGGGACGTGCAGCTCTGTGTTTACACACAGAGCTGCACGTCCCAGCTCAGTTACTGAGCAATCGCGTGTGCCCGGCGGCGATCGTTGCCGCCGGGCACTCGCACGGGATCCCCGCGGAGCGGCGGGTGCGCGTGCGCGCCGCCGGCGACGCGCGCGCGCCCGCCCGCGGCTTTAAAGGGACATCACGTCATATGACGTGATGTCAGAACAATGGAGTCGTCTGCCCGCCGTCATTTGACAGTGGGCAGATGACAAGTGGTTAAGGAGGGAGAACTATGATGCCAAGCATGGCCCTTACAGGCATCCCAACAAAGTGAAGGCCGAAATTATGGCTAAAGTGGTCAGGAGACTCCAGGAGAAATTTGGGGTACTCAGGAGTAAAGAACAACTCAGAAAGAGGTGGTCAAGTAAGTCATTTTCCTGTGTCCTCATTTCTTTGGTTTGTTCTTTGTGGCATGTGGTTTTTCTTTCAGGTTGTACTGTATGTTTATGTTTGTGGGCACGATAATTGGTCGTTGGAGTCGTCGTTTATTCGATGACTTTGAAAAAATAAAAAAGACGATCTTTGTGAGAAATGGCATCATGCCTAGTTCGCATGGGCAAATGGGAGTTTAAACACTGTATCAGACAAATAACTTGTTTTTAGTATTCCTGATCGAACGAACCACGACTCGTACGACCAATTATTATGCCCACAAACATGAAAGTTGCAACATATTTTGTGTTTAATGTGACATCAATTGTGGAATTAATGTAGATGTGTACCTAACTAGATGTTAATATAAAATAATAACTCAATATACAGAAAAAGGAGAGTCTGCTTAGCAGTTTATTACACATGTGGACTCAGTAGTTGTATTTTTATTTCTCTTTTAGGCCTCTAATCTATTACATTTATGTTTACCTTTTCTTCAATCTGGTAGGGCGCAATGAAGCAGCAACGCAAGCCCAAAACACACAAACCACACCCCCGAGGGATGTTGACGAAGGGGAACCTGCCACCACATCCGGTAAAGTATCATTTACCACAGATTCACGCAGGTAATCTAGATGTAGGCCTACCTAATTTTAATACATGCTTTGGTCACACATTTCAGGAGCAAGTCGTGCTGGTTCAGGACTTGACACATATAGGGCCAGATTCACAGAGCGATTACGCCAGCGTAACAGGAGATGCGCGGCGTATGTCTAAATTTGCGCATTCGTTTCGATACTCCGCATCCCCAAAACGAGATACGCAAGAAATCTACTTTTTTTTGTCCAGCGTAATTTCGTTAGACAGGCGCATCCGTCCGCGCAAAACTGCGCTAGACACACCATTGATTTGCTATTCAAATATGCTAATGAGGGAGTTACGGGGATCCACAAAAGAACGTTGGTGCAACGCAGGCTACGCGCTGTGCGCAACAGCTGCACGGCCTGTCTAAAATTAGACCATATAAAAGGTGGTCTAAAATTAGACAATTCGTCTACATGTCAGAGAAAGCAACACCGTTAGTGAGGAGCAGAGCAGTCACACGTGTTGCCCAACAATCTGTATGCCAACATGCCAGGGACATCCTCGCTCATAGCTATACTACTGACTTTAGAGAAGCAAAGACGGAGGAGGGCACGGAGGGGGGCACGGGAGAGGATATACCGCACACGCATAGACCTCTTTGGCATGAGTGATTCTGAGGTGTATCGCATCTTCAGATTCACCCCTCATGCCATCTTGGAATTAACCCTAACCTTGCAGGAGGACATCACCAGCCCAACACACCGCTCACATGCAGTGCAGCCACTGGTCAAGGTCATGGCAACACTCCATTTCCTTGCCAGTGGCTCTTTTCAAAGAACAAGTGGAGTGGTGGCTGGGATGTCACAATCCTCCGTGAGCAGATGTGTGCACCAGGTTGTCCCTGCAATCCTCAGACGCATGGCCAACCAAATCATCAAACCCACCACTGAGGACCTGCGGCTGAAGGCAATGACAGTTTTCTACAGAATTGCCAGATTCCCACGCACCGTGGGGGCCATTGATTGCACACATGTGGCACTCCAGCCCCCCCATGAGACAGAGCACATATACCGCAATCGGAAGCATTGGCATTCCATCAACGTACAGGTGATAGTCGATGCCCAAGGCCTCATATGGCATGTCTGTGCCAAACACCCCGGATCCAGCCATGACAGCTACATCTACAATCAGAGCCCCATCCGAATAGAATTCGAACAGAACGTGTATGGGGACACCTGGCTGGTTGGTGAGTGACATGGGTGGCAGGCATGAATGTCCCTCCCCATGATGCACACATCACAAGGGGCACATGCATGACTAACATCCTCCTGTGTTTTTCCTTACAGGTGACTCTGCATATGCACTGGGACCCCATCTCATGACTCCGATCCGGAACCCCCAAACCCCAGGAGAGGAAAGATACAATGAAGCCCACGCCCAAACACGTGCAGTGGTGGAGCGCACCTTTGGCCTCCTGAAGTCACGTTTTCCGATGCCTGGATAAGTCTGGGGGTACCCTGTTGTATTCCCCAAACTTTGTGTGCCAGATCATCGGTGCATGTTGCATTCTGCACAACTTCGCAGTGAGAAAGGGCCTGCAGATTGACCTACGTGATGACCTGACCCCTGAACCAGACAATCCCCCCCTAACCGAGGTTACCCCGTCTTCTGAGGGAAGAGCAGCCAGGAGACAGCTCACATTAGGCATCTTTGCACGTTAAACACACACATTAATCATGGCACAATGAGAATGCATGCATGCACACCACTGTGGTCCCTAGCACAGACACATCACATCCTCATCAAATTGGATTAGCACAAGCCCACCATGCTGGGCTTGTGAGCAGCAACGCCACGCCACGGCTCCAATTATGTCACTGTACATTCATACACCATTCACACGGACCTGGGAATCACTTCTCCCTGGTCCTGGGGAACCCTTCTCCACCAAAACTGAGGGTGACACCCCTTAGCCGGCAGGAATATCACCCCCACATTCCAAAAACATTCACATCACAAAAAAAAAAAAATGTCCAGCAAAAAACAAAAAAAATTCCAGCAAAAAAAAAAAAAAGGGGGAAAACAAATTAATGCCGTTGGCGTGAGCCACGCCTGGGGCGCCCACGGCCCCGGCTCCTCAGGGGAGACTCATGGGGGGGGGGGTAATCCGGGGAAGGAGGAGCAGCCCCTGGTCTCTGCCCACCTGGCGGCCTGCCCTCCAAGGCCACGGCAATTCTGTTCAGGCCAGCACCTAGTGCTGCCGTGTTGGCCTGGATAGCCTGGGTGAGGGCCCTCACATCCTGCCCAACGTCTGCTGTTGTAGTCTGCAGTGCGTTTAGGCAGTTTGTAAGAGCCCGGGAGTGGCAGTCCAGGTCCCCAAGCGTATCCTTTATGGAGGACAGGCTCTCCTCCATCCGCCCCAAAGTCTGGCTGACCTGTCCCAGATGGCGGGTCTGAAGGGCCTGGTCCCTTCTCAGATTGGCGGGCAGAAGCTCGGCCACCCCCCTGGTCTTCTGGGATGACTTCCTGCCTCGAGCTGAGGCTTGTGGCCGGGGAGAAGGGGAGGCCCTTGGGAGAGGAGCCCTGTTGGGGGAGGAGTGGGAGGGGCTAGCCCTTATGGAGGGCTGGCTGCTGCCAGCCAGAGAGGAAGACTCCTCCAAAAACAGCAAGCCACTGGCTGACATGACATCCTCCTCCTCCTCAAACTCCTCCTCCTCAACCTCCTCCTCTTGAACCTCCTCCGAGGACTCCGGCCTTGTCGGGGGGTCCTCATCAGGCTGTTGTCCCTGGGATGGTGCGCCCAGCCCAGATGGCCCAGCACCCTCCTGCTCATCTGTGGATGACACAAAACATTCACAGGTTGGAGGATCCACACACTTGCCACATATTCCCTTTCACCCCCTCCCCCACACATGCTACACACCTGATAGGGAAAAAAAACCTTACCTGGCATCACGCCTTCATGACTTGAGTCATAGCCAGGCAGGCCCCCCACCTGTGGCCCTGGCATGGGCTACCATTTTGGCCAGTTTCTTTCTGACCAGACGCCGGAGGTCATTGATCTTCTTTTCAATCCCCGACCGTGTCCGGGTCTCCCCCCCCCCCCCAATGCATTCACCTAATCAGTCAGTCAGTAATGTTCTGAAAGATATCACGCCTCCTGGCCAGGGTGGTGTTGGCACTCTCCGGGCCGTGGAGGAAACGCCCTTATTGGGAAATGGCCCGGTCAAGAATTTGTTTCTCCCCCAAAGTAAAATTTAACTTCCTCTTTCTCTCAGTCAGTCATACTCATACAAAAACTCTCTCCCAAACAATCAGCAAAAATCAATCACAAAAACAAGCAGGAAAAATCAAGCAAGAAAACAAACAAACAAAAAACTATCAACCAAAAAGTCTCACAAGCAGTCACCAAAAATCACTTTCAAATATCTTCTAACAAACATTAGATCAAACAGTCCACAAATATCACAAAGACAAATCACAACGCAACTAACAACAGAACAAAAGCACCTTGCTGTATAGGGAGGGATTCAAAGGGATGTACTTTTGCAAAGGAAGTGCGTTTCTGTATGTCTATTTATGCTGTCTGCGTAGTTCACCAATTTGCCCGGGTCCACTTCCAATTTCACTGATTGCGCCGTTCCCGAGTTGTGAGCATGCGCACAGAGGTGCTGACCATGGTCTGCTTCAAGCGCGCATGCGCGAGCCGGCCGGCCCTTCATTTGCATGGGGTCACGGCTCATTTCAATGTAACACGCCCACGTCCTTCCCAATTTGTATTACTCTGCCTTGCGCCTATGAAATAACGCTGCGCAAGCACAAATTTCTGCGTAAAACCAACGAGAATAGGGTGATTGCGCCGCTACATTGCGCCAGTCTAACGTAAAGGCGGTGCGCTACGCCGGTCCAATAATGCGCAGATGTACGTGAATCTGGCCCATAGTGCCCAGCTCTTGATTGCTGAAGACTTGTCCTGCAGGGAACAGATTGAAGACATCCGTATTGCATCAAGAGAAATTCGTGAAAAATCAAAAAGGGTGGAACTACATCTCAAAAATGTAATGGATGTTCTTGGGAGGGTTTGAACTTTTTTTGTTAAAGCTTTTATTTTTGTTTGACTTTATGTTTTGAAAAATACCAAATATTTTTGGATTTTTTAAATGACCAGAAAAAAACAAAACAAAAAAAAACACCTTGATTGTATTCTTTTAAATGACCAGAAAAAAACTAAAAATATAAAAAAAACATGATTTTATTTTTTAACATGACCAGAAAAAACTAAATAAAAAAAAAAAGAGATTGTATTTTTTTAATTACCAAAAAAAAAACCCTTGATTTTATTTTTTGAAAAATACCTGAAAAAGATCCAAAAAAAAGTTTAAACCTTGATTTTATATATGTTCAAAAATAAACATATTTGTACACTCAAAAATGTGTAGCTTGTACTTTTATATCAATGCTGACTAAAAAATAACTCATGTAGATTTGTGGTGGTAACATTGACAATGATGGGTATTTCGTACATCCAAAAAACATGGCACTATGATAACCTAGGAGAAAGCTACAATACACAAACATTAAAAATTATATAAATTAACAAAAAAATTAAACTGTTTCTTGCCGAAAATAAATTTTCCTGACAGACTCCATGGCAGCCTACTTGTGGGTTAATCCCGCCTCTCATACCTCATAGGACCCTACTCCCATAAAGCTTTGCGTCTCCCCATAGACTGTGTTCCTTTTTTGTCCTCCTCCTCGGACCTATGCTGTTAAAGCAGAAAAAAGAAGAAATACCTTTTATTTTTTTCCTCAGTCCTGATGATCCTGCACATAGAGCTCACCTTCTGGTGTCCAACAAGTCCCAGCTATTAGCAGGGTAGACATGGGCGTCGGTTGCAATATCAACAGGTGCTTACTAACCAGCCATTGGCAGGCAAGCAGCAACAAGGCCAAACGTCCTAGCTATTAGCTGGAGGCCTCTATTCCTTTAAGAATGCCCGAATAGTGCGGAGTGAGCTTCATAGCTCTCAGTTCCAGGACAGGTCGGCAATGGTATCCTTGGTAACGTATTATCCTCTCTTACCTTGTACATGGCAGCCGTACTCTATGTTGTTTTGTTGATTGTTTTGTCTCCGCCGTGGCCATGGCCGCTGGAACGCATCTGCGTTCCAGTTCGTTGTTTTCTGGTCTCTGCGCCTGCGCTGGTTCCAGCCGAGATTGAGGCTTGGATGCGCATGCGCAGTACGATCGGATTGTCGCGATCGCGCATGCGCGCGAGGTCTGTGTGGGGAGGTGCGCCTGTCACGTCGCAATTGCGGCGTGAGCGTGGCGTGCGCGGTGACGTCATCATCAGGGCGGCAGGTTTAAATAGCTGTCAAAACAGCTATCTTTGGGACACACGCAGGCTGTGCTGTTGCTGTTTTCGTTGCCCCAAATTGATAGTCTTCCCTCTTCAAGGTATGTTTCTTGCCTTCTGCCTTTTTAAAGCCCTGTTTGCTTGATTCATCCATGCTGCATCTTACATTGATATGTTTGTCTTAGCAGTTCTTGTGACTCCTTTTCACTATGGATGTCTCACCGCCCCCCAGTGGCCAACCCTTGCGCTGCAGGTAGGATGGAAAAAATTATTTTTTTTTCCCTACCTGGCTGTTTGGGTTTCTGTGTAATCAGAGGTTAACTCTTTCCTCCTCATCAGCCCCTCTAGGTCTGAACATCAATCTTCAGCACGCGAAGTTGTTGACGAATCCAGGTTACAGCATCGTCACTCCAGATCAAGTTCCAGACGCCCCAGGTCATCTTCTAGACACCGCAAAGAAGGCTCCAGATCTTCATCTGGCCGCCATTCCCACCGCCATTCCAGCCACTCCAGTAAGAGAGTCTGCTGGGGATGTAGAGCTCGGGTCTCGGAAGGAAGATCCCTTTGTGAACTATGTTATTCCAAGGCGGTGAGGGAGAGAGGAAATGATGGTCATCAGGTGGAGGCTCTGGTCAGGAGAGTAGTCCAGGAATCCCTGAACAAATCTGGTTCCAGAGGTGATGTTACTGTTCCTGATGACCCAGTTCCAGCGCTTACACAGGATAATCCTGAAACGCCTGGTCCCTCTCAACGTGTACGCAGTCCAAGTGCGTCTTCCGTCAGTGAAGCAGAGAGTGTTGTCAATCCTGCAGGATTTGATTTTTCCCTAGTACCAAGTTTAGTGAAAGCGGTAAAGATCGCCTTGAGGTGGGAAGATCCGGTGGAATCCCCTTCCAAACAGAGAAAATATTTCAAACAACTTAAAAAGGAGCGCCCTAGTTTTCCTTTTTTGGGTGAACTGGGAGATATCATTTCTGACGAATGGGCCAGCACGGACAGAAAGAATTCTTTGCTTTCAAAAGTAGCAAAGATGTACCCGTTCAAAAGTGAACATGTTAAACACTTGGAATCAGCTCCCTTGGTTGATGCCGCCGTGATGAGGTTGGTGAAACATGTCACACTCCCTCTGGAAGATACCGTCTCCTTTAAGGACGGTCTAGATAGAAAGATAGACACAGATCTGAAACGTATATATATTACAGCAGGCATGGCTTGTAAACCGGCTCTAGCCCTAGCTGCCTTGTCTAAGGCAATGGAATCCTGGACGGATGAAGTGGATTCTACCTTAGCGAACGTCTCCGAAGATGTGCTCAGCAGCACACCGGTTCATGAGCTGAGAATGGCGTCCGTCTTCCTGGGGGAGGCCTCCCTTGACATTATCCGGTTGGTGGCGCGGATCATGCTCTCCTCTGTCACAGCTAAACGTGCTCTGTGGTTGCGCCCTTGGGCGGCTGATCCCGCTTCAAAACAAGGGTGGTGCAGAATCCCCTTTCAGGGGTCTTCCCTGTTTGGGAACAAGCTGGACAGCGCTATCACCCGTGCCACTGGGGGTAAGTCTGGGTTCCTTCCTCAGGATCGCCGTCCGTTCGGTCAGAGAAGATCCTTCCCTAGGCAAGATCAAGACCGTTCAAGAGATGCGCGCCGGTATAGACCTGGTCGCGAGTTCCGGAAAAACTGGAGGAGAGTCCAGCCCTCTGGACAGAAGCCCCCTAGGGGACCCTCGTCTGCCGGACGTGATGCCCCTAAGTCCTTTTGATGCGAAGCCAGCCCAGACGGAAAGAGTAGGCGCTCGGCTACTACAGTTCCGACATATCTGGGCAGCCTCAATAAGAGATTTTTGGACTGTCAAAACAGTGTCTACAGGCCATACCTGGACCTTTATCAGTCCACCCGTGCTACAGTTTGTACCCACAACAATACCCGGCTCAGAAGAAAAAAGGAAAATTCTTCTGTCATACACAAGCTCTCTCCTAGCTCTGGGTGCCGCTATTCATGTTCCATCTTCCGAAAGAGGTCAAGGGATGTACTCGCCCCTGTTTATGGTTCTAAAGAAGACAGGTTCTTGGAGACCGGTAATAGACCTGACACATCTAAACACCTTTATCAAAAAGGAAAAATTCAAGATGGAGTCCTTGCTTACTATTCGTCAGGCGGTTCAGCCAGGCGATTGGCTGGTGTCCATAGACCTAAAAGATGCCTACTTCCATGTCCCAGTCGCAGCGGACTTCCAAAAATATCTTCGATTCTCAGTAGACAATGTCCACCTCCAATTTACGTGTCTCCCGTTCGGGCTCACAACATCGCCCCGGGTGTTCTCAAAACTTCTATTGGCTGTCGTCGCCCTGATCAGAACCAAGGGCATTCGACTTCATCACTACCTCGACGACTTACTGTTACCTTCGCAAGACAAGGAACAGCTGTTGACACACCAGATCCAGGTCATTTCCACCCTGACCGAGTTCGGTTGGCTGATAAACAGGGAAAAGAGTCATCTGCAACCCACACAATCTCTGATTTTTCTGGGAGCTCAATTCAACACAGTTCAATGTTCCATCTCCTTGCCCCTGACAAAGATCCCGGTAGTCCGGGACAGAGTCCGGCTTGCATTGGATTCTCCCTTTCTAAAAGCCTTGCAATGCCTCAAGATAGTGGGCACCATGGTGTCCACAGTCCCCATGGTGAGATGGGCACAATGGAGGATGAGGCCCTTTCAGAAGGGGTTTCTCCAACAGTGGGATCCGAAGTCTCAGGATCAACGCATTCGAATAACTTCGTCGATGCGAGAGAGTCTTCTTTGGTGGCTACTAAGGAAAAATCTCCTCAACTACCATTCATTAGCCCCGATCTCCTGGATCACAATTACATCAGATGCCAGCAACAGCGGCTGGGGGGCTCTGTGCTTGAAGGAGTTTGCTCAAGGGAAATGGACGTTACCATCCCGGAGTGTGAGTTCCAATGCCCTGGAACTCCGTGCGGCCTACCGTGCCCTTCAATCCTTTCTTCACATAGTAAAGGGATCGTCAGTCCTGTTGAGAATAGACAACATGACAGCTGTGTCATACATAAAGAGACAGGGAGGCACCCGCAGTCTATCCCTGCTGAAGGAAGTGGATCCGATCATGTCGTGGGCACAAGTACATCTCTCAGATTTAACAGCTGTGTATCTCCCCGGATCTCAAAATCTCCAAGCAGACTTCCTTTCGAGGACAACACTCGACCACAACGAATGGTCTCTCCACAGCGAAGTCTTCAGCTGGGTCCTATCCCTGGGAGTTGTGCCGGAAGTGGACCTATTTGCATCTCCATGCAATTACAAACTAGAGAAATTCTATACGAGGGGTCGCTGTCCCCAAGCGTTCGGAGTGGATGCTCTAACAGACCAGTGGAACTTTCACAGTGCCTATGCTTTTCCTCCAGTCCCGGTCATCCTCCGGTTCCTGGCAAGACTCAGGTGGGAAGCGGTCGAGGTGGTGGCGATAGTCCCTTATTGGCCCAACAGACCATGGTTCCCGTTGCTGCTTCATCTGAGCTTCCGGGCTCCAGTCCCGCTTCCGAACAGGGCAGATCTCCTGTTACAAGGGGTAACCCCCCATCCATGTCCATCCCGTCTTCATCTGATGGTCTGGTTTTTGAAAGGGAAAGGCTTATTGCGTTAGGCTGCCCAAATCAAGCCATCTCCACTCTGTTAAGTGCGAGGAGATCAAGCACCAACAAGGTCTACCAGAGAATATGGTCAAAATTTGCAGATTTCGTCTCTTCCATGGATGGATCCCCTAGTAATCCTAGGATTCAGGATGTTCTTGGCTTCCTTCAGACAGGTCTGGATCTGTCTTTATCAGTCAGCTCCCTGAGAGTTCAAATTTCGGCCATTTCGGCCTTCACTGGGTTTTCATGGGCCAAACACACCCTTGTCAAACAATTTTTCAAAGGTGCCATGAGGCTTAGGCCACAGAGAAAACCAAGGTTCTCAAAATGGAACCTTCCCTTTGTTTTGGACTTCCTTTCAGAAACTACGCACTCGGATAACTTGTCAATCAAAGATCTGTCCTCAAAAGCTGTCTTCCTTGTGGCCATAACATCAGCCAGAAGGGTCTCAGAAATAGGTTCTCTAGGATCCAAAGAACCGTTTCTTACTTTTTTCCCTGATCGGGTCGTACTAATTCCCATGTTGGGATCCAATCCCAAGGTAACATCGGTCTTTCATGAAAATCTAGAAATTGTTCTCCCCACTTTTCGATCTCCTGAGAACTCTAATGTCCATCCTCTAGACGTCGGACATGTATTAAGACAATATCTGGAAGCCACAGCAGCCTTCCGTCAATCTGACCATCTGTTCGTTTCCTTCCATGGAAAAAGCAGGGGAATGCGTGCTTCTCCCAGAACCATCGCTGCATGGATAGTTCAAGTAATCCAAGGGGCATACAAAGCAAAAGGGTTGGCTCCTCCTGAAGCGGTGACAGCGCATTCGACTCGTAGCATCTCCACATCATGGGCAGCCGCCCGGCATGTTTCCCCAGAAGTAATCTGTAGGGCGGCCTCCTGGTCGTCATTAAACACATTCATGACGCATTACTGCGTAGAACCGGCCTGTTTGTCGTCGGTTGATTTTGGTTTACATGTTTTATCTGTTGACAGTGTCAATTAAACCTTTTTTTTCTTTAATCAGCAATTTCCCACCCGGGTGTGTCGGCTAGTTATTTCCCACAAGTAGGCTGCCATGGAGTCTGTCAGGAAAAGGGAAAATTTATATCAAATACTTACCGTAATTTTCCTTTCCTGATGGACTCCATGGCAGCCGGAGTTTCCCTCCCATTGCTGGAGTAGGCTAAATTACGGAACACAGTCTATGGGGAGACGCAAAGCTTTATGGGAGTAGGGTCCTATGAGGTATGAGAGGCGGGATTAACCCACAAGTAGGCTGCCATGGAGTCCATCAGGAAAGGAAAATTACGGTAAGTATTTGATATAAATTTTCCCTTATTTTATTCAGCCAAGATCTGGCATTGGAATGGCCCCCCTCCCCATAAAAATAATCTACATATGCTTGCCGCACTGCACGTGCGCTTTGGGGAGCCAAGCCTGTATGGCCAGCCTCACGGGCCGCCTCCGGAGCAAGAACTGCCTCATCAGGGAATACTGTTAAATATGTTGAGGAATGTCTTTTGAGAAAGTTATGCAAAATACAGCAACATACAATAATATGATTCCACTTGTATTCTGCCATGTTTATGGCGGTCAAAAACAAACGAAATTGGTGAAGAATGACCTGCAAAACAGGAACGTGCAGACAAGAACGCACTGCCAAAACAGATACGACCTGAGTACAAGCACTGAAAGACAGATACAAACCCAAAAGCACAAAATGTACGACAGAAAATGAAATTTAAAGCACGAAGACTGAAAAGCGCGAATTGTCTCTCACCAAACTTTTACTAACACGCAGCAACACGATATCAGCAAAAGAGGCCGTCTTCCGCATGGAAATGACCCTTTATAGTGCCGTCGTACGTGCTGTATGTAACCACGCTTCGCTAGAGCTTTTTGAAAAAACAATGGTGTGTACGCAACGTCGTTTTTTAAAATGAAGTTTGAAAAACGTCGTTTTTTTTATGAGAAAAAACAAAGTTTTTTTACAAGACAAAAAACGAGTGTACGCGGCATAAAGCTAGATTGAAATATGACATCAAAATAAACACTGGTCTGTAGTGCATGTTCATACCTCAATACCATGAATCTAAACATATTCGATTTTTCACTCCAGCAGTATATAATGAGTTTGGAAATTGTAGAGAAATGTTAACTAATGTATTACAATTTAATTACTCTGATTAGATTTTAGTCAACTAAAATGTATTGGAGATTAAGTTGACTAAATACGACTAACACTAAAACAATTGCAGAAGACTAAAATGGGACTAAAACTAAAATGCCATTTTAGTCCTTATGCCGCGTACACACGGTCGTTTACTTCTGTGAAGTAAAAAACGACGTTTTTGAAACGTCACTTTTCAAAGACAATTTTGCATACACACCATCATTTTTTCACAAAAAGCAAGGTTACTTTCACCACTCTTTTCCATTGAAGCTCGCTTCATAACTAGCTTCTGGGCATGCGCGGGTTGAAAAACGTCGTTTTGAACGACGTTTTTGCTACACACGGTGACTTTTTGTGAAACAAAAACCGACGTTTTGAAAAACGACACAAAAAATTCAAGCATGTTGGAATTTTTTTTTGGTCGTTTTTTTTAAGACAAAAAACGACTTTTTGCCCACACACCATCAATTTAAATGACGTTTTAAAAAACGACGTTTTTTTTTCATCGCAAAAAACGACCGTGTGTACGCGGCATAAGACTTATGCCGCGTACACACGATCATTTTTCGGCATGAAAAAAACTATGTTTTTCGGCATGTAGAAAAAACGTTGTTTTTTCCAACTTCATCATTAAAACAATGTTGCCCACACACCATCGTTATTAAAAAATGCTCTAGCAAAGCGCGGTGACGTACAACACGTACAACGGCACTATAAAGGGGAAGTTCCATGCGGATGACGCCACCCTTGGGGCTGCTTTAGCTGATTTCCTGTTAGTAAAAGTTGAATCGCGATTTTCTGTCTGTTACAGCGTGATGAATGTGCTTACTCCATTACAAACGGTAGTTTTACCAGAACGAGCGCTCCCGTCTCATAACTTGCTTCTAAGCATGCACGTTTTTTTTTAACGTCATTTTAGACCCCCCCCCCCCCCTCAGTAGGCGCAGTGATTAATCACATTTCTGCAGTCGCACTCTTTCGTTTGTGAATCATCCTCACTGCGTCCCATTGGGGAGACTTGCCTTCTCTTCCTGTTCTAGAGACATAACAAGAAGTAAGAGGAAAAATCTTCAAAGTGAGGGGGCAATCCAAACAGTTGTTATGCGAGCAGGTGTCCCCATTGGAATATTTCCCTTTACTTTCTGTTCTGGTGACAACCCAAAATATTTTTTTTTTCCATCATCAAAGTCCTAGAGGAAAAGCTGAAGGCTGAACCAGCCTTCTTACACAGGTGTACTCACTCTTCTTCTGTACTGAAATTGCCTGTTCTGATTTCACTGCAAACTGTGAGCTGCAGGAAGTTATATTTATATTAGTATGTTGATGAGGACTCTGTTGATCCTTTCCACTAGCCATGATCTGCTTGCATTGCATAGAGAAGCACATAGACCCAGTGGTGACACTACAGGGTATAAGATAAGGTATGTAATGAAAACAAAACATTTTATCTAAAAGTTTAATTATGTCGATGAAAGGGAAAATAAAAAAACTGGAAAAGCAAAACATAAGCAGAATAAACTTCAAGTGATTGTAAAGGCAATCATTTAGAAAAAAAAAGGATGTTTATACTTATCTGCTCTGTGCAGTGGTATTGTACAGAATGGCCCCTTTCCTCCTCTTTTGGGGTCCCCCACTGGCTCTGTCCATGCCACCTCTTCTGTGTGTGCTCCTATAAGAAGCCACTTGTTATGGTGGCACACATGCAGACGCACTCCAGAATCGGCCTGTTTATGCAGCCAGAGACACACACAGTGCGGCTCAGCCCACCCCCTCCTCTCTCCTCACTGGATTGGATTGGCAAACGGCTCCCGCTGCTCTCAGCAAAGCCTGTAGGACCAGGAAGAGGGGAGAGAAGACCTGCAGGTGGGCACAGTACTAGATCAATAAAGGAATCAGGTAAGTGTTAGAAAGGAGGGGGGGACAGGTAGTGCATTTTATTTTTACCTTAAAGGGGTTGTAAAGGTAATTATTATTTTTTTTTTTTAAATAACAAACATGTTATACTTATCTCCACTGTGCAGCTTGTTTTGCAGAGTGGCCCCAAACAACTTGGTCTTCTGGGGTTCCTCAGCAGCTGTCTCTGGACCTCCCCACGAGAACTAACCACCTTCATGCAAGCGAGCTTGCATTGTGGTTAGTTCTTTCAGGCAGGTTCCCGTGATACAGCCATCGGCTATAGCAGCTCACTGTGTCACTCGGCCCAGCCCCCCGGCACGCCGTGTTATTGGATGTGATTGACAGCAGCGCGAGCCAATGGCTGCGCTGCTTTCAATCAACCAATGAACGAGCTGAGAAGCCTGTGCGTTCAAGGCGTGGGACTTTCTAGGGGTCAGGTAAGTGAACATGGGGGGCCGCTAAACCTCAGATGTTTTTTCACCTTAATGCATTAAGGTGAAAAAACGTGTACCTTTACAACCCCGCGTTTGCATTTTGCGGGCAATAGACTTAAACTGACCCTTTCTACATGCGTTTTGTTTTTTTTCCCTTACTTTATAACAAACTGTGTATAGCTGGCTGTAAAGGAGCGGGCCGGGAAACCGATTGCTGCATCCTTAACAAATGATGAGTCCTCAATATTGATATAATATAGTATAAATAATGAAAATGATTACCCTAGGTCAGTGTTTCTCAACCCTTCTATTGCCATGACCCCTTGATAAAATTTCCCAAGTTGTGGGGACCCCTAACAATAAAATTATTTTCGTAGGTTGTCGGCACCCAAGGCAAGGCAAGACAAGTAATTTGCGCCCCTAACATACGGACATTTAGGGCTCCCAGAGTCCCTTTTACTCGTACAGTATTAAAACCCCTTATGGTACATTTTAGGATGTACCACTCTTTATTTTTGTTCTCCTTTCTTTCCCCCTTTTCTCTCTCTGCTAATTCTTTTTTTTTTTTTTCATCCCTCTCTCTAGCCATTTTTCTTGTTCTTTCTCTTATTCTTTCTCCCCCTTTTCTTTGTCCCTCTTATGCTTTCCCTTCCATGAAGTGGCGGCTGGTGAAGTTTAGGATGGGGGGGCGCAAGACCCCACCCCTCCACATTTGGTCCCTCCCACATCTCATAAGCCACACCCCTTATATAATCCACGCATTCCGTCCCCTGTATTCCACTTGCTTCCACTCATAGTGTCAGGAGTATATTGCTCAGCATCACAGGACAGAGTTTACAGCCCCCGCATCACAAATCATGGTATATAGCACAGCCTTACAGATCGGCGCAAACAAACTAAAAAATTACACTGTTAGTAATGAAGGACTCTAAATGGGCACAAGATTACCAGAGACTGCCGACATACTGCACAAGATTGCCAGAGACTGTGGACATACTGCACAAGATGACCAGAGACTGCGGACATACTGCACGAGATTACCAGAGACTGCGGACATACTGCACGAGATAACCAGATACTGCAGACATACTGCACGAGATAACCAGATACTGTGGACACACTGCACAATATTACCAGAGACTGTGGACATACTGCACAAGATTACCAGAGACTGCGCACATACTGCACGAGATAACCAGATACTGCGGACACACTGCACGAGATAACCAGATACTGTGGACACACTGCACAATATTACCAGAGACTGTGGACATACTGCACAAGATTACCAGAGACTGCGAACATACTGCACAAGATAACCAGATACTGCGGACACACTGCACAATATTACCAGAGACTGTGGACATACTGCACAAGATTACCAGAGACTGCGCACATACTGCACTAGATAACCAGATACTGCGGACACACTGCACAATATTACCAGAGACTGTGGACATACTGCACAAGATTACCAGAGACTGTGGACATACTGCACAAGATTACCAGAGACTGTGGACATACTGCACGAGATTACCAGATGCTGCGGACATACTGCACAAGATGACCAGAGACTGTGGACATACTGCACAAGATGACCAAAGACTGTGGACATACTGCACAAGATTACCAGAGACTGCGGACATACTGCACAAGATTACCAGAGACTGCGGACATACTGCACAAGATTACCAGAGACTGCAGACATACTGCACAAGATTACCAGAGACTGCAGACATACTGCACAAGATTACCAGAGACTGCAGACATACTGCACAAGATTACCAGAGACTGCAGCCATACTGCACAAGATTACCAGAGACTGCAGACATACTGCATTACTTTTCTTGCGACTTGGGACTTCAACGTTGCATGACAAGTCGTACCCCATGATTTCCAATGAGAACCATTCATATCTGTGCGACTTCAAGTCACAGCGACTTCAAAGTAGTTCCTGCACTACTTTGGTCCCTCTTTGATGCAACTTGAGGTCCATAGACCTCCAGAATACACAAGCATTGCTTTAAGTCGCATCAAATTTGCGGCAGAATTGTGCAACTTTCAGACTGCATTAGCCTGAAAGTCGCAAGATTCTGCCACAATTTTTTTCTGCGATTTTGCAGCGACTTGAAACAATGCCTATGTATTCTGGAGGTCTATGGACTCAATTCACTTTAAAGTGGGACAAAAGTAATGCAGGGACTACTTTGAAGTCGCTGTGACTTGAAGTAGCACAGATATGAATGGTTCTCATCGGGTCCGACGCAACCAGTCCCAAGTCGCAGGACAATTTTCAATTTTTTTTTCAATAAGCGGGGGGGGGGGGGGGGGGGGGGGGGTAGGGTGATTGGTGTTGACGAACACTATTTTCCCCGCACATTAAGTATAAAAAAAATGTTTTTAATAACCGGTGGGGTTTGGTAGTGTCAACGCCTGCTATCTGTTCTGTAATTAATTTTTACATATAAAAAAAATTGTTAATGTTAAGGGGGGGGGGGGGTTGTTGACGCCCGCTAATTTTGTCGCAAATGAAGTATAAAAAAAGTTTTTTTTAATAACCACGGGGGGGTTGACACCCGCTACTATCGTCGCAAATGTAGTAGAAATAATTCTTACGTATTACAGATATTTTTGTTAATAAGCTAATAAGTGTGGGGGGTGCTTGTGTTCCCTGCCTCTTGTGCCGAATATTAAATATAAAAAAAAAAAAAACTTCACTCTAAAAATGTTCACTCTAAAAAAAACGTTGGAGCATTGAAATAAGGGGGGGGGGGTGGTTTTGACGCGATTTCGGCCGAATATTCACTATAAGAAAAAACTTTGGAAGTTCCAAAGTTTTTTTTATAGTGAATATTCGGCTGAAATCGCGGCATTCCAACCCCCACTCCCCCCATCACCTATTCCAATGAGGTAATCTTTGAAGAAGGGGGGTGGACCGCTGCTGCTGCCGCGGAGCTTTGCAGATTAAACAGTCCATTACAGAGGGGCAGAGGCAGGCGGCATAGCTCAGCTTACCTGTACCCGCACTGAGCATCCCGTGTCCCGACGTCACTTCCTGTTGCACCCGCCCAGCCATAACAATGCAGTCCATCGCGCCGGAAGCAAGTGGCGTGATGGACTCCGACACAAAGGCATTTTTGGGCTGCCAATGTAGTGCCACGTCTGCAATCCCGTAATTGCACAGATGTGGCGCTACCCATACTGCACTGTGCCCAGCACCCGGACTCAGTGCACATAAGAACATTTTTTGGAATTTTTTTTTCCTTAAAGGGATATGTGTAACTGGTTTTAGACCGCCGCATGTACATTTACAAAAGCAGAATGGCACAGGCAGGCACATCAACGTATATATATACGTGCCTGCCTTGCCGTGGGTCGGGGGTCCAATCGGGACCCCCCCCCGGGACATGCGACGGTCCGGTTTGCTGGCTGAGCGATCCGAGATGAGGGGGCGGCTATTCGTTTTTGTCCGCCCCCTCCGGATCGCTCCCAGCCTATCCGCGCGCTCCCCCGCCCTGTCACTTCCTCCTTCTGTGTAAACACAGGAGGAGGAAGTGATGTGATCTCTCCCCTCGGCGGTTTTTTCAACCGCCGCTGAGGAGAGATCACATCGCACAGTAAGTCTGCACAACACTACACTGACACACAGACACATAGGCACATTTAACCCCCGCGATCGCATGCATTTTGGTCCGGGTCTTAAGTGGTTAAATAAAAAAAAAATTTTAGATTTTTTTTTTTACTGACGGGGGAGGGCACCCTCTATGGGTGGGCTGCCACTGCTTCCATGTATTCTCTATTTTTATTCCTTCTCTTACTCCTTGGTGGGGAGAATGGGATGAGTGGCAGTGCTGGTGGGGAGTTGGGATCAGCCAACTTAGGTGCCCTTGATCAAGGTCACCTGCTGATCTGAGGACTGTAGTGGGGACTTTTAATGGCAACTATTATTACAGGTAGTGTTACTCACTGTGTCGCTGGTTTCACTGTGTCTCCTACTTTGTGGTGTCTCGTAGCAGTGACACCTATGCCGAAATCAGGAGATAGAGTCTTCTCCAGCCCCTCCCACTTTACATTCCTCACCAGTCAGCTGACCTTTAGTCTCTGCCCCCCCCCCCAGCCATGCCGTGAAGAGGCTGAGTGGGCGGCCACAGGCTCCAGGGACAGCCCTGCTGGGTGGCCACGAAAAGGCTGGAAGAGCAGCGTGGGCTTCAGGAACAGCCCAGGATTTGGTGACCCCTGGCAAATCATCATTTGACCCCCAAGGGGGTCCCAACCCCCAGGTTGAGAACCACTGCCCTAGGTTTACATCATTGCAGAGCGGTTGATACATTTTTCCAGGCACATTTTGCAGTGCGTTTTGTGTTTTTAAAACCACGTTTTTGCATGCAGCTTTCATTTCTTTTTCATGTTTTTTTTCTCTTTACCAAACTGTGAATAGCTGGTTGTTAAGGAGCGGGAGGGGAAGCCAGCCGCCGCATCCTTGACAACTGATGAGTCATTCGCTTTCAACGGGCTTCCCCGTTGAATATAACAACAAGAATTGCCGGCAATAAAGAAATCAGTAAAAATAAAAACAGTGTGAGGCCCACGTACTCCTTATTCACAAAAAAAACAAGCTCTACTCACACTGAAGGCTCCCGCCATCTGCCTGCTCCATCGCCTGACAGTTCTTAACTAGCTAAGGGGCGAGGGCACCTGGCAACATCACCTAGTGACACCGCCCCCCTGTGATGTCATTGACCGATGCATGCTGGGACGTGACCTATCGGGGTGGCATTGTTTTTTTTTTTTTTTTTTAATAAAGGACTTCTGTTGTGCCTGTTCCTTTTTTTTTTGGTGAATACCCCATAATCATTCACATGGGGGGGCAGGAACTGGGCCCCCCCTTGTTAAAGGGGACTTCCAGATTCCGATAAGCCCCCTGCCCGCCGACCCCCACAACCACTGGCCAGGTTTGTGGGGGGGAAGCGGCCCTTGTCCCCATCAACATGGGGACAAGGTGCTATGTGGTGGGGCAGAGCCTCCCTGCCAAAAGCACGCCCCATGTCGAGAGCATGTGGCCGGGTATGGTTTAGGAGGGGGCGATCACTCGTCCCCTCCCTTTCCTGATCTGTATGCTCGGATAAAAATCTGGATTTTGGGGGGACCCCCACACCATTTTTGTGATGTAGGGTTCCCCTCAAAATCCATACCAGCCCCGACCCGAAGGGCCTGAATAGGGGGTGCCCCCCATCGTTTTCTTTTTGCAGAAATTCTTGTTTTTACATTCGGTAAACCCCACTGATAGCTGATGACTCATTGGTTTCTAAGGACACTGCAGCCGGCTTCCAGGCCTGCTCCGTAACAACCAGCTATTCACAGTTTGGTACAGAGAAAAAAAAAATGCAAGTCATGAACTGAATGCAAAAATGCAGCATTCATTGCCTGTCACTTAACCACAACTCCCCCCCTTCCCATGCTGAGAGTGGCTGGTGGGGTTTATCTGTTTATCAGTGCCCATCAGTGCTGCCTCATCAGCGCCCATCAGTGAAGGAGAAAAATAATCTTTTTGAAAAAATAATTTTTTATAGTTCGTTATAACATTTTGAAAAGTTTCAGGTCTTTTTTTCTTTTGTTACGCATAAAAAAATAAAATAAAAATAAAAACAGTGGTGATTAAATACCTCCAAAAGAAAGCTTTATTTGTGTGAAATATGATAACAATTTCATATGGGTACAGTGTTGCATGACTGAGTAATTGTCATTCAAATTGTGACAGCGCTGAAAGATGAAAATTGACCTGGTCAGGAAGAGGGTGATCGTGCCCAGTAGGCAAGTAGCTAAAGTGGAGTTCCACCCAAATGAGGAACTTCAGCTTTAAGTACCTCTTACCCTTTGACATGCCACATTGGGCATGTAATTTTTTTGGGGGGTAGGAAGTGGGTACCTGGTTTTGACAGGTACCCAGCTCCCACTTCTGCTCTTAGATGATTCCTCCTCTCCCCCTAAACGGCCCCTCCCTCCCTGCAATCTTCTGGGACATGTCACAAGTCTCAAAAGATTGCACGGCCATTCACGACGCACAGCACGCACTCAGCTGTGAAGCCGCAAGCTGTCACATTTGGGTGCCCACAGTAGTAATGCTGGCAATGCGGACAGACGGGGGAGAGGAATGAGACTTTGGGTGCCCACATTACTGGACCGTAGGACAGGCGAGTGTGTGTTTATTAAAAGTCAGCAGCTACACTTTTTTGTAGCTGTTAACTTTTAATAAACACAGAACCGGGTGGAACTCCACTTTAAGCTCACTATACACTATACCAGTGGTCTCTAAACTGCGGCCCATGGGTGAGATGTGGCCCTTTGCTTGCTTTCATCCGGCCCTTGGTGCATTATTTCCCCCACTGTCAAACACTGGGCGATAGCTCCTGACACTCTATTTATCCCACTGATACCAATAATGGGGCACTAATCCTTCCACTAACACCAACAATGGGGCACTAGTCCTCCCATTGACACCAATGATCTACCATCAACTATGTAGTGCAAGGGTCTTCCAGACTGGATGCAGATTGGTTGGATAGATGAGGTTTCTCCTTACATTACACAGTTTTGGTGAATTTAAGGCCCCTTTTGCTCAGTCCGTGATTGCTCCACTGATCCCCGCTGAGCAGGCAGATGACAGGTCCGTCTCCGCTCACTGTGCAGAGCAGCGGCCACAGTCCCACTCTCCTCTATGGGGAAATTGGGTGAAGATGAACTGCCTATCCATTTTCATCCGATCATATCTGATCCGCCAGACGGATGGAAAATAGGACCACCATCCGTCAGGATTTTGCAGACAGGATTGGATGGGATAGCGGGTCCATCTTAAAAACTGACAGACAGACCTGATTAGACAGGTCGTGTGAAAGAGGCTTAAGGCAGATTTTACAGGGATTGTACAATGCGATTATATAGTGCAGGGGTAGCCAAACTAGACCCTCCATCTGTGGTGAAATTGCAAATCCCATCATGCCTCTACCTCTAAGGCCTCGTACACACAAGGAGACATGTCTGCTGAAACTGATCTGCAGACCAGTTTCCGCGGACATGTTTGATCGTGTGTACAGCCTAGCGGACAGGTTTACAGCGGACAAAAGTTTCTAGACATGCCTAGAAACTTGTCCGTCGGACATGTCCGATGGTTAGTACGCCCAACTATTGGATCGAAATTCCACGCATGCGTCAAATTGATTTGACGCAGGCGTGGAAGCATTGAACGTCCTGTTTGCAGCACGTCGGTGTCTTCTACGTCACTGCGTTCTGGTCCGCGGGGATTTTGGTCTGATGGTGTGTACACACATCAGACCAAAATATCCTTTCAGACATGTCCGAAGAAAACGGTCCGTCGGACCTGTCTCATCGGACATGTCTCCTCGTGTGTACAGGGCCTAGGAGTCATGTCTGTGATTGTATCATGGGACTTGTAGTTTCAAAACAGCTGGAGGGCCGAGGTTGCCTACCCCTGATATAGTGTAGTCACCATAATATTATGAGAGCCAATCATTCCATATTCATGTGTTTAAAGCGGAACTAAACCTATCAAGTTACCTGTTTTGGAGAAACAGTTATTTTCAAGACACGCTATTAATGCTAACTGGCACATTTAGTTGTGCTCTCAACCGAACTGTCAAACAAGAAATGGCGGGTGTCACAACTGATCACATCTACATCACTGCAGATCAAACAGTGTCCAAGATGGCAGTTTTCTTGGCTGTAAAGGCTAAGAAGGACATAGTTTCACTTTAATACAAGTCCAGGCAGGACAATGGCAGCAGTCCCTGCCCACTGCCTCATCCTATTGGCTGAATATTCCATTAGATTACTATTTTGTTGATGATCTCTCTGTAGAATTCTCATATTTTCACAATTTCTTATATCTCCAAATTCCTTTCTGATATCTTTATACAACCATTCCATATACGTAATGCCGCATGAAGGGGCTCAGTGAAGGTGGCGGTGAAAGTGTGGAGATGTTGGATTGAGTCACACAGGGCATAACATGAGACCAATCCAGCTTCATAATCCAGATATATCCTGACTCTGTCAGCAGATATGTCAGGTACCCGGCTGCTGGTACTGTCATGTATCACGAAATACCGATCACCACTCCTGCGCAAACACCAGGCTTTCTCAGTACAGTCAATTTGGGACTGGTATCCTACCCGGTCTATACTAGGGTAACACATCCCGATACCCCAAAACTCAGATCCTGCGACATCCACTTCCCAGTAATGGCGCCCTGATGAGAAACTCTGACTACTTATCACCTGAGTATAATCCTGAAACCTTTCTGGCGCTTTTGGGCGATTCTGGTTTGGTGAATAGGATGCAGCTTTCATGTCGTCTGATATATGTAGATCATTATGAGCCGTGTTTACATCCAATAATATGTCTTCAGGTTTCTGCAAATAGAAACACACGGTTACCCCTGTTATATGGGATACACCTGTGTGTAATGTGTGGGTGATGCCAGCCACATTCAGATCACTTTCTTCCTGTCTCCCTCTGTCCTCACTGTCTCCATTCTCGGTATTACACAAGTCACCTGTGTCCGATTCCTGTAGGACAGTCACTAAATCGGTCAGGTTACACAGCTCTCGGTCAATGTCACACATCTTTCTTGACAGCTCGCCCTTTTTTATCACCAGCTGATCAATCAGATTGGAGACTAAGACAGATAGCCGCTCTGCCTCTATAGTAATCTGACTCAGGACCTTCTTTTCCAGGTCATCTAGCTGTCCTCTGAGGTCTCTAAACAAGGCAGCGACTCTCTCTTTTTCACCAGCTGCTTTTTCATCTACTTTTCTCCTGCGTTCGTGCAGACTCTGAGCTCTGTTCTCCGTATCCTCTCTCTCTGTCATTAATTTTCGGTAAACGTACTTGAGTTTTTCCTTCTTCTTCTTGGAGGCTTCATCCAGTGACTCCATTTGGTGCCCCTGATGTGAATCCTCGGAGCACTTTTCACAGATACAGGCAGCGTCCTGAACACAGTAATACTTCAGGTCAAGTTTGTGGACGGAGCATTGTTGGCTCTCTAGAGAGGGTTTAGATAAGAAGTTCTCCGATATGTTCCGTAGAGCAATGTTCTTGTGTAGTGAAGGCCACTCCTGGGACTCATCTTTGCATTGAGGACAGGAATAACACCGGGAACCCTTCTGTGTGATCAGCTGACGAATGATACAATCCTGGCAGAAGCTGTGTCCACATTTCAGGCTTACAGGGTCTATATAAATTCCCCAACAGACGGGACATTTCAGCTCCTCTCTCAGAGAGAGATCAGAAGACGCCATTGCTGAAAGCAGAAGAGGGAGTTAATATAAAAAGCCTTTAACACACAGAGCGTAGTGGGTTTGTTTACACAAGCTTGGTTGAGGCGAGGCCAAGATTGTGACTCATTTTGTAGTCACAGGATGAAGCTGGCCATAGATGGATCGAAATTTAGTTGGTTTAGCAAGGACCGACTGAATTTTGAGTCATCTATTGACTTTCCTATTTGTTAGAAATTTGTATTCAATTACAGTAAAACCTTGGTTTGAGAGTAACTTGGTTTGAGAGCTTTTGCAAGACAAGCAAAATGTTTTAAAAATGTTTGCCTTGATATACAAGTGATGTCTTGATTAAAGAGTAGCGTCATGTCACAACTGAATATAAAAAAGAAGAGAGGAGCCACTAACTGTAGTAATATGGTGATTTCAATGGGAAGGCGCGGTATAGGAGCGGTGAACACACCGCTCCTATACCGCAGTAAAGATGCGGCTAGCAGGACTTTTGGAGCGGTCCTGCTAGCGCACCGCTTCAGTGTGAAAGCCTTCAGGCTTTCACATTGAACACTACAGGGCAGGTTTTTTTCATGTGGTATAGCAGCGCTATTTTTAGCGCTGTACCGCATGAAAAACTCCTCAATGTGAAAGGGGCCTTATTGCCACACTTATGCCTCGTACACACGACCAGTTTTCCAGACAGGAAAACTGTGAGGAGAGCTTTTGGCTGGGAATCCCAGCCGTGTGTATGCTCCTTGTCGGACAAAAAAAAGAGAACCAGCTCTCTATTTTCCCGCCGGCAGACTTTTGACCGGCGTTTTTTGCCAGTTTTTCTATGAGAAAAAAATGCAACGGAGCATACACATGCCCGGGATTCCCGGCCACAGCTCCATCGCAGTTTTCCTGTCGGGAAAACCGGCCATGTGTAGGGGTAAAGACTGCCTGAGCAGATTCTCGGGTTTCCCCCTCGGGATTTTCGATGGGAACTTTTCCCTTTGAAAAAACTGCACGTGTGTACAGGGCATTAGAGGTGACTCTCTTCTCTTTTATACCCTGTAAAAATGCTTTAACCGCATGCCGACCAGCCGCCGCAGTAATACAGCGGCAGGTCGGCACTGCTGCGCGAGAGCCTGTAGCTCTACGTCGCCACTTTCGACGGCCACTAGGGGGCGCGTGCGCGCCGCCGGCGGCCCGCGCGCGCGCCCCCCGCTCGCCCCCGAGTCCCGTGCATGTGCCCGGCGGGCACGATCGCCGCCGGGCACACGTGATCGCTCGTTACAGAGCGGGGAACGGGAGCTGTGTGTGTAAACACACAGCGCTCGTTCCTGTCAGCGGGGGAAACGCTGATTTTCTGTTCATACAATGTATGAACGGAAGATCAGTGATTCCCCCTAGTAAGTCCACCCCCCCATACAGTTAGAACACGAATAGGAACACACTTAACCCCTTCCCCGCCCCCTAATGTTAACCCCTTCACTGCCAATGGCATTTTTATAGTAATCCAATGCATTTTTATAGCACTGATCGCTAAAAAAATGCCAATGGTCCCAAAAATGTGTCAAAAGTGTCCGAAGTGTCCGCCATAAGGTCGCAGTACTGAAAAAAAAACGCTGATCGCCGCCATTACTAGTAAAAAAAAAAATAATAATAAAAATGCCATAAAACTACCCCCTATATTGTAAACGCTATAACTTTTGCGCAAACCAATCAATAAACGCTAATTGCGTTTTTTTTTACGAAAAATATGTAGAAGAATACGTATCGGCCTAAACTGAGGAAAAAAAAAATTTTTTTATAGATTTTTGGGGGATATTTATTACAGAAAAAAGTAAAAAATATTGCATTTTTTTCAAAATAGTCACTCTGTTTTTGTTTATAGCGCAAAAAATAAAAACCGCAGAGATGATCAAATACCACCAAAAGAAAACTCTATTTGTGGGAAAAAAAGGACGCCAATTTTGTTTGGGAGCCACGTCGCATGACCGCGCAATTGTCAGTTAAAGCGACGCAGGGCCGAATCGCAAAAAGTGCTCTGGTCTTTGGACAGCAATATGGTCCGGGGCTAAAGTGGTTAATATACAAGTGCTTTAGATTACAAGCATGTTCTGGAACAAATTATGCTCGCAAACCAAGGTTTTACTGTAGTGGCTGCAAAACTGTTCTGTGAATTCTGACAACGGAGGAGCCTCCTATGGCCGGCCTTAGTTATACAGAAAGACACAGATCATACCTAAAAGGATATCACGCAAATAAATGATTCTATTTGTAGGCAAGTAATTATTTTATAAAAAAAAAAAAAAAGTTTTGACAGAAATTGCTTGTGTGAATTAATACAAGCAATGTTGAGGTTTGCTATGGAACATATAACGGTTTTGTATTATTTTCTTTGCTTGTTATTTCAGTCAGGTACCCGACAGTGGGAACCTGCCCCCATCCTTCATGCACCTGGGATCTGCCCGCCACTCCTTCCTGCTCAGCATCATTGCAATTGCAGAGAAATCTTCCAGAAGCACACCAATGAAGCGCTCCTATTTTTCCCTCCCATACACATATGCTTCAAAGCTCCCAACTGTCCTGATTTGGAGCAATGTCCCTCATTTTGGTCTGATGTATATAAAATGCACCTTTTATCTATCGAAAAGTGTTTTCCCAGTGTTAAACTTTTCATCTGATTTCTAAATTGCTGCATTTGTAAATTCCAAAAGCCAATTTAAAGGATTGGCAATGGTAAAAAAAAAGCACTTGTGGGTTTAACCAATTAATTTTTTTTTATACAATTCTCCTTTAAGGGGGTGTGGCAAGGGGTGTGTCCTATGCCTGCATACTTTTGCTGATAGGTGTCCCTCATTCCCAAGTTGGGAGGTATGTATGCTTGTATCATTTGGTGGGCTGAGTGTCCCCTAGAAGTTAACTGATTGAGAGTCCTGGATTAAGAAGAGATTGGAGGCACGGTTTGGATCCTTACATCCACATTTGTTGATCATAGTTGAGCTGCATACTGCATGGCAACATAATCCTTCTGGTGAGTTTGCATTCTATGTGGTAAAGGTAGAGTGACACACGGATTCATCAGTTTGTCATTATCACGGGTGGTTTATTTCAATGTTCCACCAAATACTTACTAAATACTACAATATAAGATTTCTCACTGTATAATGGTTGGATTTGATTGCAAATGATCTGGAGAAAGTGACAACTTTGGACACCAGACGGGAACTTATATGAAGAAGTACATCTGCCTTGTATTGCATAAAGGGTATGGGCTGCTCTCTTGATTGAAACAGCATCTTCATCTGGTGAGTGGCTATTTCTTCTATTTGTGCACATTTAAAGGAGCACTGCACTTTTGTGGACTATTTGGACTTTTTACCAATAATTTGAGTCTTTAGCACTGCACTTTATATGGACCTGTATGGATTATTTGATTTATTGATAGCGCTGCGATTTTGTTTTGGTAGTGTTTTTTCCTGCGGGGGGGGGGGGGGGGGGTATTTTTAAAATCTGAATCCGTAGCAAGTGGTTGGGAATCCAGATTTTACCACCCCCCAGACCGGCACTCTAAGGTGGCTGCTTAGACTGCTTTATGGTGGCACCGGCCCTCTCCAGGAGGCCGGAGAAGTGGTACTGTTCAGATTCTATACATACAGAATAAGAACAGATACTGAAAATTACTCCCAGCATACAGGATAAGAGAAGTGGTACTGTGCAGCATCCATACATACTGAATATGAACAGATTCTGAGATTTACACCCAATATACTGAACAGGAGAAGTGGTAATGTGCAGCATCCATACATACAGAACATAGGTGTGCGTAGCCTATTACATTAGGGAGTGCACCCCAAAGCTCAAACATGCATGCCTTTCTCTCATAGCTCTCCAACTGTCCCTGATTTTGAGGGACTGTCCCTGATTTGGAACAATGTCCCTCTGTTATTCAATTCACCTCATTTGTCCCTAATTTTGGTCTGATCTATATAGTTGTATATAAAATGCACTTGTTATCTACCAAAAAGTGTTTCCCATTGCTAAACATTTTATCCAAATTCTAAATAGCTCCATTTGTAAATTCCAAAAGCCAAAATAAAGTTATAGTAGTGGTAAAAAAAAAACACTTGTGGGTTTAACCAATCTTGTTTTTTTATACAATTCTTCTTTAAGGGGGCGTGGCAAGGGGTGTGTCCTATGCCTGCATGCTTTTGCTGATAGGTGTCCCTCATTCCCATCTCAAAAAGTTGGGAGATATGCTTTCTCTGCAGCCTCAGCTGTACTGGACAGTGAGTGAATGGGAAGTGCTCTGTGCTGAGCCGCTTCCTGTTCATTCACAATCTGAAACATAGTAAACACAGTTTATTCTGTTATGAATGAACACAGTAAGTGAGTGTGTTCATTTAGAAAAGGAAGGGGCTGGTAAATGACATATTTACTAACCCCCTCCCTTGCTTTCTATCCTGTTGGAGTCTCCTCCCAGTAGTGGTGCAAATTCCTGTATTATACAGGTATCTGCACCCCCCTCCCCCTGACAGGTGTCAAATGTGACACTGGAGGGGGGGGGGGTTCCAAAAAGCGGAAGTTCTATTTTTGGGTGGAATTCCGCTTTAATAACAGAACTGGTCAGAGGGAGATGTTTCCCATTTCCCTGCTGGCACACAGAGTGATAATGCTAATGTACATGGGGTGGTTAGGGTGTGCCCAGGCACAGCCGGCACACCCCCGTGCATGCCTAGGATACATAATAAGAACAAATACTGACACTTACATCCAGCATACAGGACAAGAGAAGTAAGATTGCACAATGTTCATACAAACAGAATATAAATATACTAAGAATTACACCCAGAACGCAAAAAAATAGAAGTGGTACTGTGCAGTGTCTATACATACAGAATAAGAACAGATACTGAGAATTACACGAGAAGTGGTAGTGTGCAGTGTCTATACATACAGAATAAGATCAGATACTGAGAATTACACCCAGCATAGAGGACAGGAGAAGTAGTTCTGTATATCATTATCATCTCTACATGCTGAATAAGAAAGAATTGTCTCTGTACAACCCATACATAAAGAATACAAGCTCATAGAATCCTATGAGTAAGTGACACAGGGTTAATAGAGAAGGCTAATGTATCTTTCAGCAACCCCCCCATCTCCGATTCTCAGCCACCCCATGATGTCCTTACCAGGGCTGTCAGTGCTGCACCAATCCCTTCCCAAGCTCACAGTTGTCCCAGCCTGGGATCCTCTTCCTTATTGGTTTGAGTCCACAGCTGCGTGTCCTTGTAGTACCGCCCCTACACCATGCCCTGTCAGGATAATGATCATGTGATCAGCCACAAGCTTTCCCAGAAGGCTTTACAGCTGTTTTCCTCTCTGTCGTCTGTGTGTAGTCACATGACATAACAAGCATCGTGTACCATTCATGAGGAAACCAAAGCTCCGCATTTAAAGAGGGGGTTCACCCTAAAAAAAAAGAAATCTTTGTCTCCACTGACATTCAGCATACTAGCGTCAGCTACAGTATGCCTTTATTTTCTTTTTCTGTGCTGTACTTACAGTTTAATACTTTTGTTTCGTTTCAGACTCCGGCCAGGAAATAGGCGTTCCTATCAAGAGGGGAACATGATTGACGGCCGGCTATGGCGCGTCACGCGTTCCGAAAATAGCCGGAGTAGGACTCGGCTCTTCACGGCGCCTGCGCACAGACAAGGAGCTGACTGCGCAGGCGCCGTGAAGAGCCGAGTCCTACTCCGGCTATTTTCGGAACGCGTGACGCGCCATAGCCGGCCGTCAATCATGTTCCCCTCTTGATAGGAACGCCTTTTCTCCCGCGGTAGCCTGAAACAAACGAATGCATTAAACTGTAAGTACAGCGCAAAAAAATAAAATAAAGGCATACTGTAGCTGACGCTAGTATGCTGGATGGCATGGTAAAAAGTTGTTTTTTAGGGTGAACCTCCGTTAACTCCCTGCACACCAAACTGTCTGCTGGACACTGAGCATAAACTATGCAATCTGATTGTCCAGTTTCCTTTAGATCTCAGTTATGTTCTGTGCGATTGGATACACATTGAATGTTGGCGTCCTCACATTACATTGCTTTGGTAAATTCAAAGGACATTTTTCAGAGATTGTACAATCAGATTGTAGTGTGTATGAGTATGCTTAGACATCATTTTGCCAAAAATGTCACCCTGAGGCTTGAAGCTGAACACCGAGCAAATGGCTAAATATACAGATGAAATATATGGTCGCTGTTTTACCTGTCAAAGATTTTATATTACTTTCCAACCAGTCCTGACACAACTCTGCCACAAAGCGGACTTTTCTCTGTTACAGTTAAGTAGCACATCGTAGTCACCTCCGTGTCCTCAGTCAGTGACTGGACAGTGAAAGAGCAGCAGACTGACAAAGCTATCTCTTTGCTCTCTCCTCATGTCAGCACATGAATACAGGAGATCTGATTGGCCCTAAGTCTTGTCACTGTCTTTCCCAACCTAAGATCTGCATACACAGGATAACAAAAAATAATCAGTGCATAGTTAGAAGCAGCTCCACCTTTAACCTGACCAGGATGGCCGAGTGATTAATAGTGATGAGCGGAATACGCCATATTCGATTTCGCGATATTTCACGAATATATAGAAGAATATTCGCGAAATATTCGTTAATATCGAATATTCGTGATATTTTATCAAAAAAATTTTTTTGCGAAATTTCGCTAATGCGAATGCGAAATTGATTGCGAAATTCTCGTCAACAAGCGAAAACGGAGATCATTTCCTGGATTACTAAACTAATAGGCACTAAACACTAACTCTACTTACACAAACTTATATGACTAAACTAAAGCTAATTATTATTTATTTTTTTATACACAAAACACAGAAGGGCAGAGAAAGTATTCGCGAATATTCGTAATACGAATATTCGCATTGCGAATATTCGGCAACATAAACCGATCGCCTCAGCTACTCGGCCCAGGGTCTCTAATCATACCAGCAATGCTTTTAGACGTCGATGGAGATCACTAGGATGTGATCTGTTTTAAAAATAAATTTGAAAAAATACGAATATTCGCCATAGCGAATATTCACCGCGATATTCGATTTATTCGCGAATACTCGAATATGCAATATTCGTAACGAATATTCGCAATGCGAATATTCGTGAGCAACACTGGTGATTAACGAGTTGGACTTAAAGAAGGGGAAGAATGGACAAAAGTTTTTTCCTGTTCGTTTGTTTATCTCACTGAAAAAAGAAAAGAGGATTGCTCAGAGCTGGATTAACTCTTTGTGGCAAGACTGGGATCAGATGATAGGAAATCTTATACTGTACAGTGTGACAGCAAAAATAAAAAAAAATAATCATTTATAATTTGCCACGATTTATATTGTTTAGCTTAATTAGTGCTTCATATACCTTTCCATAGAAGTTTTTCAAACACATATGCTATATTGCACATTTGTGTTTTATTTTATTTATGTTTGTTTGTTTTTCCTTTATCAAAATAAATATATTTTTTAGTGCTGCACCCACATTTTCTAAATAATAATAATAATAATAATAATAAAATAGTAATAAAATAAAATAATAAATAAATAATAATAAAATAAAAAATTTAAATAAAATAAAAATAAATAATAATAAAATAAAAAATAATAATAAAATAATAAAATAAAATAGTAATAATAAAATTTGTTTGATTTGAGTCATTTAAGTGTGACAAATATGCAAAAAATTTAAAAACAGAAAGGGGGCAAATACTTTTTCACAGCATTTTATATTTCACAGTACATCTCTGGGATTTCTAAACTGTCACCTCCTACCACCCAATGGAGATCCACGCTGACGTTGTTTGCCACCCCCCCCCCCCCCCCAAAAAAAATATACCACCAGCCGCCACTGGCCAGACTGCCGGAGTTACGCTTATGCAAACGACGTAAAAAAATGCGACGGTCGGGCATATGTTCGGGAATCGGCGCATCTATCTCATTTGCATATTCAACGCGTAAATCGACGGGAACGCCACCTAGCGGCCAGCGTAAAAATGTAACTTAACAAACGCCGTCCATACTTAACATTGGCTGCTCCTCATATAGCAGGGGTAACATTACGCCGGAGTTACGCTTACGTAAACGACGTAAAAAAATGCGCCGGCCGGGCGTACGTTCGGGAATCGGCGTATATCTATCTCATTTGCATATTCGACGCGTAAATCGACGGGAACGCCACCTAGCGGCCAGCTTAAAAATGCAACTTAGATACGACGGCGTAAGAGACTTACGCCAGTCGGATCTAATGGAAATCTATGCGTAACTGGTTCTATGAATCAGGCGCATAGATAGGAGGGCTCAGACGCAGAGATACCACGCCGTATCTGGAAATACGCCGTCGTATCTCTTTCCTGAATCTAACCCAATGAGTTTACTTGATGTAGACTATGGAAACAGACATAGATTTAAATTGCAAATCAACAACAGTTATGTAATGACACACAATGATTCTGCAAGGGCCCTTGCGGGAATCAGTAGTTAATGTTAAGAGGAAACAAAAAGGAAATCTAAGCTAAAGAATGGTACAATTTAGTTAAACTAATGTAAACGTACAGTCTATGCTCGCGAGCTCCCCCTAGCGGGCGGTCCTGCAAACAGCTAAAGAAGTGTCTCGAGACCAAAGTCCACGTTGCGGCCATTGGTGCAATTTAGAATTTGTAATCCAAAAGGGATAAACGATGAGATAAATTTAGTCAAAACAGGGTATTATAAATAGTAACGGTTGTGAACTGACCGCTAGTCAGCATTAGTCACTGTGTGTAACAACTATCAACTTAGAAAGCCTTGAAGCTTAGTCAGGGGCCAACACGTGTCTCCGGCTTAAGGGATGGCACTAGATTGTCTCTGCCAAATGGAAGAGCTGAAAGTTGAGCAGATGCTCTCTCACCCGAACAGGCCTGGGTTCTTCTCCAAAACTCGCTGGTCATGTACTCGCTGGTAGCACAAGGTCTCCGGTATCAGGCCCTCCACTGTTTCAGTTGTCAGCTGGGTGGCTTCACCGATCTCCTGGAACACGAGCTGGGTACGGTGGTCTTGCTTATCTCCGGCAGGTTGGCCTCCTGGCGACTCCAAGCCCAGGCTTCAGGCCTAACCGCACGGCTGTGCTGCTCTGCACAGCTCCGCAGAGGAAAAGATGCAGGTCCAGAGAGGCCGAGAGATCCTCCCTCCACTTAAGTAACCTCCCCCATAAGTCTGTGCGGAGGTGTCACATGCTCCAATAGTGCAGGGCATTGTGGGAAGCATAGGGCCAGATTCAGGTAGAGTTAGGCTGGAGTATCAGTGATACTCCAGCCTAACTGTCACTTTAAGCCGGCGTTTCTGTTTTCTGTAACCAGAAAACAAGAAACGCCGGGTTGGAGTTCCGATGCGAGCCGCGTAATTGAATTTCGCCATCGCATCGCAACTTTAATTTGAAAATGGCGCCGGGGGCGTTCCCGCTGATTTACGCCGAAAAAATATGTTAATCAGCGGGTATCGGCAATTCACGATCGTATTCGGGCGCGACGCAGTGACTTTCCGACGTTTCCGTAAGCGATACGCGGCGTAAAGATAAAGCAGCCCCCTAGTGGAGTATCCTATGTTAAGTATAGCCGTCGTCATCGCGTCGAAAAAAAATTTTGCGTCGCTTGCGTAAAACGTCCATGAATGGGGATTTGACGTCATTGACGTTCACTGACAGAATTTGGAGCATGCGCACTGGGATGCATTGACAGTCGACACATGCGCAGTACGTTCGCCGCGGGATCACGCTTAGTTTAAATAATACACGCCCCGTACCCGCCCAATTTGAATTCCGCCGGCTCATTTACGATACGCTGCCGCAACTTTAAGAGCAAGTGCTTCATGAATAACAGCACTTGCTCCTAAAATTTCGCCAGAGTAACGTAAATGAGTCAATGGAGTCTATATCTCCCGACACTCGCAATCCCACAATGCATAACTTCTTAAAGGTATTCCAACATATTTACAAGCGTGAATAAAGTTTCAGCGAGGGTTCAGGCCTGTCATTATTTCCTGACAGGATGACCCCGCTACATTATAAAAGAAAATGAAAACCATTTATCATTTTCCTTCCACTTCAAAATTACGTGCCACTTTGTGTTGGTCTATCACATAAAATCCTAATAAAATACATTTACATCTTTGGTTGTGACAAAATGTGGAAAATTTCAAGGGGTATGAATACTTTTTCAAGGCACTGTAACTGGAGGAAAAGTTCAAAACTAATCTTAGAAAGTATTATTTTTACTGAAAGGGTAGTGGATGCTTGGAACAAACTTCCAGCAGTTAGTGACTCAGTCGACATTAAAGCGGAGCTCCACCCTGAAATCAACTTTCGCTTAATGTTCCTACCACTCCTAAATGATGTATAATCGGCGATTTTCATATTAAAAAATGATAGAATACCTTGTTAAAACCAATGGCTTCCAATCTGCAGCCACTCAGGTTATCCTCTGGTTTTCTGTAGCTTCCTGTCCCGCGCTGTGCCTGCTGGGAGCCTATCTCTGAGCTCCCTAATTATAATATTCTGCTCTGTTAGCCCAAACATCGCGCGACTTCGTGGCAACACAGACTCAAAAGCCGCTCCTCCACCGTTGCTCGTGCGCATGCGCGAGACCGAGCGGTGGATGCTGGGACATCAGCATCCACCGGAACGAAGAAGTGCCGGGCTGTGGGCTTATGCCCACAGTTAAAATGGAGCCGGAACCTGATGGAGGGATATAAGTTTTCATTTGCCACTGTATTGCTGCGGAGCGGTGGGGAGAGACAGGACACGTGAGTAGCGTTACTTAGGGTGATTTCACTTTTAAAGAGCCATTAAAAAAAAAAAAACGTTATTGGCGTGGGAGATCCGCTTTAAATGGCTTCAAACATGCTTGGGACAAACATAGATCTATACTCAAACAAAAAATACAAAACATGTATAACCTCCCCCCAAAAAATAAAAAATAACAGGCAGACTTGATATGTTTTCTGTGTCACTTTTCTATATCCTTGTATAAAACTGGCCATACACTATGCAACCTGATTGTCCAATCCCTGTACAATTTGTTTTAGATTTACCAAAACCATGTGAGGCCCCGTACACACGTCCGAAAACCTCGTCGGGCTAAACCCATCGTTCCGCCCGACGAGGTTCCCGATGAGAGGTCGGAAAAGCTTGTCGAGCCAAAGTCCTCATTGAACAACGAGGAAATAGAGAGCATGCTCTCTATTTTGGCTTGACGAGCTTCCCGACGGGACGCTCGTCAAAAGTGTACACACGACCGAGAACCTCGGCAGAATACGTCTCCCAGCGAGCTTCTCGCTGGATTCTGCCGAGAAGCTCGGTCGTGTGTACGGGGCCTATAGGGAGGACTTGCTGAAACAAATCTATTCAACTGGATGATGCAGTTGAATGGGTCACGTTTGACATGCGGTAGTGTGACTATAAGAGGGGGACTGAAGCTCTGGGGTTAACTTGCTCCCCCCACCCTATGTGTACTCAGTTTGGTCTTATCACACAACATGCCTGGGAATATGGGCAGCTGCCTCTTCTTCCACTCTCTGGTAATGTGATATGTCACATGAAAAGGAGTAATAGGAAGAATGGCAGTCTGCCCTCATGGCACCTGTGCTAAGAAGGAGGTGACTCTGTTCTCAGCATGAGTGCCAGCCTGGCTGCTCTCATCCACACTTTGCTGTTGGAGGGAGGTGAGAGCAGAAAACTCCCACCATCAGCTACCACAGTATTACTCCTGTCATTCAGGCAGCTGGAGCACTTGGTACTGACAAGCTCTTGGTGCAACCCCTCTCCACACAGCAACACTATGCCCCGGGCGGGTGTCCCTTCTGCTGGTCCTGGTTAATAAAATGAAAAATCCCATGAGAGTGACCTCCTATTATAGTCCTGGGGATAGATGGATGAATTCCGGATTGTTCACAATTAATGCCGCGTACACACGATCGTTTTTCGGCATGAAAAAAAAACGATGTTGCCCACACACCTTTGTTAAAAACAAATGATGAGCAAAGAGCGGTGACATACGACGGCACTCTAAAGGGGAAGTTCCATTCAAGCTCCCGTCTCATAACTTGCTTCTGAGCATGTCCAGGTTTAAAACATCGTTTTTAACATTGTTTTAGCCCACACACGATCATTTTTTACAACCCGACATTAAAAAATGCAGCATGCTCGAATTTTTTTTTTGTCGTTTTTTTCAGAAGAAGAAAAACGATGTGAAGCCCACACACGATCATTTTAAATGACATTTTTAAAAACTTCGTTTTTTTTCATGACAAAAAATTATCGTTTGTACGCGGCATAAGAATTCACAAAGTTTACAAAAAAAATTAAAATGCCATTTATCAACCCTTTATGATCTTTTTTTTTCCCCAGTAAAAAAACAAACAATCAACTTGGGCTCATTAAAAGCAGGCATGTCCAAAGTCCAGCCCACGGGCCAATTGCGGCCCGTGTTCCAGTTTCATTTTGGTCCACTGGTAATTTGGATATATTTATCTTTTGTGTCCCCAAACGAATCCCTGCATTGAAAGGATACAAAGGATATATACCGGGAAGAGTGCCGTCAGATTATATACAAGAGAATCTCCTGTTTACTTGGCGGCCTCTGTAATAGGAAGTCCCATCTCCTAGGCTGGCATTGGACGACTGTTCTGTCTATCATAGGAGGCGGGACTTTGTATTAAACAGGCCGCCGAGTAAACAGGAGATTCTCCTGCATGTAATATGTTGGCGATCGTCCCACCCCTCCCTGTTCCCTTCAAGGCTGCAGATAGGCATGTATCAGGCTGCACTGATGGCACCTGTGAGGCTGCATTCGTGGCAATAGAGAGGCTGCATTCAAGACAATGGTGAGATGAGGCAATTGTGAGGCTGCATTCATTGCACTTGTGAGGCTGCATTCATGGCAATGGTAAGGCTGCAGATGGGCACTATTTAGGCTGCATTCATGGGCACTGACCCTTATTTTGCTTCACAGTTCTTTATTTAAAAAAACATTTTTTCCTGGAACTGCCCTCTTAACCCCATTAGCGGTAACCCCGAGCGTGACTCAGGTTTTTTTTTTACTGCTCTTATCGGTATCCCCGAGTCACGCTCGGGGCAGCTGTTCAGAGCCTGCAGCGGGCGTTCCTTACCTTCTCCTGGCGATCCAGCGATGATCTCCCATTGCTGTGATCGCCGGCGAGACCCCCGCCGCTCCGCCCATAGGCATCTGACTTCCTGGTTCTGTTCCCTGCAGCAGCAATGGTGCATGGGAGAGGAACTGGGAGGGAAATTCAAATGTAGAACAACACAAACACATAAAAAGGAGGTGATACAATGTAATCTGAGAGGATTACACTGTATCACCTTGGAATCTGACACAGTGCCCCTTGCCATTGTCATTTGTGCCCATTAAAAAAATAATAATTTGAAAATGGAATCAAAAAAGCGCTGTCCTACAAATGCGCTTTTGGATCAGCTGAGCGACAGCGGCAGCGACACGGAGGTGCTCGCAGAACAGAGCGATAGTGAGTCGTGGGGAGATTTGTCATCTGACTCTGACACTGATCCAGAAAGTGATAACGCCGATGATCTCACACCTGACCTAAGCGATGTGCGCACTTTGTGCCCTATAGACAGCGGTACGGACCAGGCAGCGCCCCCGAGATTCCGATTCACTGGATCACCTGGGATGAAAAAAAAAACAAGGTACTATTGTCCTGATTGCGACGTCGGACTTTGTCTAGTTCCATGCTTCAAACTGTTTCACACTCAGGATGTGTATTGAATTTCTTTGTTTGATAAATATTTCATTATTTTTCATTACATTATTGAATAAAATTATATTATTGATTAGATTATATTTCATGAGTTTGTGTTTCAAATGGAATGTCTACTAGAGTCTTGTTTGGTCAGGTTTAAGTAAGTAATTACTAAGAATTGCAGGCCTATAATACATATCACAAAATTTCCATGCAAAAAATTGTACCGCTTTTGGTACAAAATTCCAGACAGAATCATACCGCCAGGGAGGTTAAAGTGAAGGTGCATGTTATACGCCTGTGTGTGTTGTATAATAAATACGGTATATACAAATAACACGCCCATGCTCATGCTTAGTCCCGAGCGGCACTCAGGGATTTGTTGGGGGCCACAAAAGGTATATCTATATATAAAAAAAAAAAACACTCCAAAGCTCATCCTTAGACTCTTCACCACACACAGCCACAAAGGCAAGAGAATTCTTTAATTTGCATTTAATTTGTTCAAAGAATTTCAGGTAAAATGGTCGGTGCTCACGCATGTTCACTTCATCAAATCTGGCCCTCTGAAAAAGGTTTGGACACCCCTGATTAGAAGCATTACTATCTCTGTTGCTCATTTCTTGGCCATGTAATTGTTTACTTAATTGATGTCCGATTCAGTTGTTTTATCAATCTGGACTTGGATCATTTTGGTTTAATTGCACAATTAGAGAAAGCAAAGCAACGACATCCTATAGATGAAAAAAGACAGTACAGATTAAAAAATATATATATCAGCTTACATATACAGTGCGGAAAATAAGTATTTGAACACCCTGCTATTTTGCAAGTTCTCCCACTTGGAAATCACGGAGGGGTCTGAAATTGTCATCGTAGGTGCATGTCCACTGTGAGAGACATAATCAAAAAAAAAAATTATTCCAGAAATCACAATTTATGATTTTTTAACTATTTATTTGTATGATACAGCTGCAAAGAAGTATTTGGACACCTGTCTATCAGCTAGAATTCTGACCCTCAAAGACCTGTTAGTCTGCCTTTAAAATGTCCACCTCCACTCCATTTATTATCCTAAATTAGATGCACCTGTTTGAGGTCATTAGCTGCATAAAGACACCTGTCCACCCCATACAATCAGTAAGAATCCAACTACTAACATGGCCAAGACCAAAGAGCTGTCCAAAGACACTAGAGACAAAATTGTACACCTCCACAAGGCTGGAAAGGGCTACGGGGAAATTGCCAAGCAGCTTGGTGAAAAAAGGTCCACTGTTGGAGCAATCATTAGAAAATGGAAGAAGCTAAACATGACTGTCAATCTCCCTCGGACTGGGGCTCCATGCAAAATCTCACCTCGTGGGGTCTCAATGATCCTAAGAAAGGTGAGAAATCAGCCCAGGACTACACAGGAGGAGCTGGTCAATGACCTGAAAAGAGCTGGGACCACCGTTTTCAAGGTTACTGTTGGTAATACACTAAGACGTCATGGTTTGAAATCATGCATGGCACGGAAGGTTCCCCTGCTTAAACCAGCACATGTCAAGGCCCGTCTTAAGTTTGCCAATGACCATTTGGATGATCCAGAGGAGTCATGGGAGAAAGTCATGTGGTCAGATGAGACCAAAATAGAACTTTTTGGTCATAATTCCACTAACCGTGTTTGGAGGAAGAAGAATGATGAGTACCATCCCAAGAACACCATCCCTACTGTGAAGCATGGGGGTGGTAGCATCATGCTTTGGGGGTGTTTTTCTGCACATGGGACAGGGCGACTGCACATGGGACAGGGCGACTGCACTGTATTAAGGAGAGGATGACCGGGGCCATGTATTGTGAGATTTTGGGCAACAACCTCCTTCCCTCAGTTAGAGCTTTGAAGATGGGTTGAGGCTGGGTCTTCCAACATGACAATGACCCGAAGCACACAGCCAGGATAACCAAGGAGTGGCTCTGTAGGAAGCATATCAAGGTTCTGGCGTGGCCTAGCCAGTCTCCAGACCTAAACCCAATAGAGAATCTTTGGAGGGAGCTCAAACTCCGTGTTTCTCAGCGACAGCCCAGAAACCTGACTGATCTAGAGAAGATCTGTGTGGAGGAGTGGGCCAAAATCCCTCCTCCAGTGTGTGCAAACCTGGTGAAAAACTACAAGAAACATTTGACCTCTGTAATTGCAAACAAAGGCTACTGTACCAAATATTAACATTGATTTTCTCAGGTGTTCAAATACTTCTTTGCAGCTGTATCATACAAATAAATAGTTAAAAAAATCGTGTTTGTGATTTCTGGAATTTTTTTTTTTGATTATGTCTCTCACAGTGGACATGCACCTACGATGACAATTTCAGACCCCTCCATGATTTCCAAGTGGGAGAACTTGCAAAATAGCAGGGTGTTCAAATACTTATTTTCCGCACTGTATATACAGTATATAATAGGTGGGCTATCCATTTAAATCAGTGGAAAGTGTTCAAAACACCAAAATCAGCAAAATTCATCAAAAATCAATGCAACAGTTTGTCTTGGATCATGTCACATAAAAAACATAGCTAGTCTTCTAAAGCCTAGTACACACAGGCTGTTTGTATGGCAGCCAGTCCCAGCTGTCACACGAGCATGCTGGAAAACCAGCAATCGACTGACTCCCGATCACCACTCTCAGCCAATGGCTAAGGCCCCATTCACATTGCGACGGGAGCCGTGCTGGCGGTATAGCGCCGCTGAAAATAGCGGTGCTATAGTGTCAGATTTGCTGCGAGTTGCGGCCGCTAGCTAGCCCGCTAGCGGCCCGTGAAAGGGTTAATACCGCCCGCAATGCGCCTCTATACAGACGCATTGCGGGCGGTATTGCCGCGTTTTTTCCATTGTTTTCAATAGGAAGGAGCGGTGAAGGAGCAGTATACATGCCGCTCCTCTCACGGCTCTAAAGATGCTGCCGACAGGAGATTTTTTTTATCTCCCGCCAGCGCATTGCCTCAGTGTAAAAGCCCTCGGGCTTTCACATTAAGGATGCAGTGAAGGAGTTTTTCAGGCGGTATAGCTAGGGTTGCCACCTTTTCATCAAGCCAAACCCGAACACATTAGCAGCGCACTCCAATATTTGTATTTATTTTTGTAGTACATTAAATTCATTACATCTGTACAAAGCAATGTGCAGCTTTTTTATGTAGTCTACACTGTACATATATTTTTGTGATTAAATCCAATTTCTCATATGGAGTTAATCATAAAGAGTCCCCCTTTATATCAGAGTTAACAGAGTTATCCTTTAGAGCTGAATCTGCAGAGTTTCCCTTTACATCTGAATGCACAGGGTTATGCAGAAGAGGAGTGTGGAGGGTAAGTTGGGGGCAGTATGTACAGGAGAGGAGTGTGGAGGGTATGACAGAGGGCAGTATGTACAGGAGGGGACAGTATGTACAGGTGGGTATGATGGGGGCAGTTAGTACAGGAGGGGAGTGTGGAGGGTATGATGGGGGCAGTTAGTACAGGAGAGAAGTGTGGAGGGTATGATGGGGGCAGCTAGTACAGGAGGGGAGTGCAGAGGGTATGATGGGGGCAGTTAGTACAGGAGGGGAGTGCAGAGTGTATGATGGGGCAGTTAGTACAGGAGGGGAGTGCAGAGGGTATGATGGGGGCAGTTAGTACAGGAGGGGAGTGCAGAGTGTATGATGGGGCAGTTAGTACAGGAGGGGAGTGCAGAGGGTATGATGGGGGCAGTTAGTACAGGAGGGGAGTGCAGAGTGTATGATGGGGCAGTTAGTACAGGAGGGGAGTGCAGAGGGTATGATGGGGGCAGTTAGTACAAGAGGGGAGTGCAGAGTGTATGATGGGGCAGTTAGTACAGGAGGGGAGTGCAGAGGGTATGATGGGGGCAGTTAGTACAAGAGGGGAGTGCAGAGTGTATGATGGGGCAGTTAGTACAGGAGGGGAGTGCAGAGGGTATGATGGGGGCAGTTAGTACAGGAGGGGAGTGCAGAGTGTATGATGGGGCAGTTAGTACAGGAGGGGAGTGCAGAGGGTATGATGGGGCAGTTAGTACAGGAGGGGAGTGCAGAGTGTATGATGGGGCAGTTAGTACAGGAGGGGAGTGCAGAGGGTATAATGGGGGCAGTTAGTACAGGAGGGGAGTGCAGAGGGTATAATGGGGGCAGTTAGTACATGAGGGGCATGTGGATGGTATGGCGGGGGAAGAATGGGGAGGGATTTCTTGTGGAGTCTATGGGATGACCAGGGAGTGATGTTGGGAAGATAAGGGAAGGAAAGTGACCATGGAATGATGTCCCTAAACTGGGGGGGGGGGGGGGGTAGGAAACTCGGAGTGATGTCTGTATGAAGTGGTCTGGGAGTGATGTAAGCTGGGGGGAGTTGGGGGCTGAGAAGTGGTCAGATAGTGATGTATACAATAAACAAAAACCTTATCCACTAAAAACATTTACAACAATAAATCATACAATAGTACTACTAGATGTAAATACAGATCTACATAATCCAGATCCTAGCACCCTGTATACCCAGATAATGTGAAGGGAATTTATGACCATTCATATAACCCTGTAGTATCCAGGCTCTGAGTCTGGCCAATCAGAGGTGTGAATTCATCACATATATACAGGTTACATGAATGGTTATAAATTACTTCACATATCTAATCTGAACAATTGAGTGTTGAGTGTTCAGGCTTAGAAGTGATCCGCTGCAGAACCCCCCCCCCTCCCCCCACACTCAAACTCACTATCTTCTCCGATTCTTCTGTCTCCCTTCCCTGCATCTCCTGAACAACAAATCTTGTTGACATTTTGCAACTACAATCCACCCTAGAACTAGAAGACTTCTCCCAGAAAAAGTCATCTCACCTCCTCCCTTCCTCTGGCACGCCCGACAGGAGCTACAGTGAGCTCCGCCTCCCAGGTCTCACAGCACACCGCACTGGTGATTGGAGGGGGAGGCTAAGTCAGAGATAACAGGGACCCCGTACAGTATGAGACTGGAGAGAGACAGAAAGGAGCTTTGAATCTGGAACACACACGCAGGCACAGTGTATTCTGTACAATGCCGCTGCTGCTGTTGTTACACATTGAAAGGTGTGCTGATGGTCCCCTTTGTCTAGATGGTCTGCCCCTGTTCTGGGCTGAATCATGTGCCCGGGTTACAGGCAGTACAAAACCCGGACACATGATTCAAGACCCGTACTGTCCGGGGGAATCCCGTACAGGTGGCAACCCTAGGTATAGCAGCGCTATTTTTAGCGATGTACCGCCTGAAAAACTCCTCAATGTGAAAGGGGTCTTAGAGCGATAACCGGAGTGTTCTGGCAGGGGGTCGCTGTACTAACATCAGATTGGATGTTTGTGCTGGGTTGAAAAAAAAAAAATAATAACTAGTGCTGTGTATTATACCACGTACACACGATCACTTTTTGTGATGTAAAAAAACATTGTTTTATTTCATCACAAAAAACGACCGTGTGTACGCGGCATTAGGCTTTAAAGACAACAGAATACATTTGAGAAAAAAAAATTGAATTTCTGGCTGCGCATTTGGAACCAAATAGGATGGCCGGGACTGGGACCGAAAAGGTGTGACTTTCCATTTCAACCCCATTTTTTCTTCTCTTTCTCTTAAGCCTAATGCCGTGTACACACGATCACTTTTTGTGATGAAAAAAAAACGTCATTTTATCTCACGAAACAAAACAACGTTTTTCAAACTTCATTTAAAAAAACAACGTTGCTTACACACCATCGTTTTCTGAAAATGCTCTTGCAAAGCGCGGTTACGTACACCACGTTCGACGGCACTCTGTTCCATTGAAGCTTCGTCTCATAACTTGCTTCTGACCATGCGCGGGTTTAAAAACGTTGTTTTAAACGTCGTTTAGCCCACACACGATAATTTTTTATGACACAAAAAAACGACATAAAAAAAACGACATAAAAAATTCAAGCATGTTCGAATTTTTTTTTTGTCGTTTTTCAGAAGACATAAAACAATGTTTTGCCCACACACAGTCATTTTAAATGACGTTTTTTAAAACGTTGTTTTTTTTTCATCACAAAAAGTGATCGTGTGTAGGCGGCATCACACACACAAGCCGAATGCTGGGTAACACTGTCCGGTTTAATAAAAACCAGCCGACATTCGGCCTGTGTGTATGGCAGTCGGTCCAAGAGTAGCTAGCCGTTCGGTCGGCTTCTATTTGACAAGCATGCTGGTAAACCAGCAGCCGATCAGCACTGACCAGAGTGCTCTATATGAAATACTTACCTTAGAATGAGGCGTCGGTATCTCACCTGGTCCACGCCGAGAAAGTGGACATTTTCCCTCGACGCGTCTTCCAGGTATCGTGGCTTTGGCGCTGTGAGTGGCCGGAGCGGCGATGTCGTCATTCCCAGTGACGAATTTCGAACTGCAAATGTGCTTTCATGACAAGTATTCTTCTTTGGTATTTATTTCCATTGTGGATGTGGAATGCTAAACTGTCTTCTAGAAATACTGTATGCTTTGTTTCTATATGGAAATAATGCAAACTGGCTTGTTTATGGAAAATTGTTCTTTATTTTACTTTAAAAAACAATAAAAACTTAGAAATACAAACTGAAGAGCACAGAGCTTCAGTGGCGCTCTATTGCGGGTGCCTCCCATCACTTTGTAAATGTGTGTTGGCGTGCAACTCATGATAAATTGCAACACACACAGTGCAATACAATAACAGATGCTATGATGCTTCGTGAGGTGTGGACCAGCTGACCATACATTATACAATTTTCTTATTCAATTTCCTTTAGATTTACTTTCAACTATGTAGTGCAAGGCCCTGCTCGATTGCATATAAATTGAAAGTATTTAGGTTTTGGTAAATCTAAAGGAAAATTGTGTAAAAAAAATGGTATACTGTGTGGCCACCTTATTCATATTGATAGTGCAATAATTGATGAATTTATTGAGTTTCTGACATTAAAGAGCAAGGTGTGTTGCACACATTTTTCACATATTGTTTTACTGTTTAATGATAGGGGCAATATTCTGTGATGTACAATAGAGTTTCTGTCAGGTAAGACCATAGCAGAATTCAGCCAGTCGCTTTGCGTAGGTAGACCTTCTGTAGGGAGATGTCAGATGGGTGATGATGTGATTGCAGAGAGAGTGTTGGAAGGTCAGTGAAGAGGGAGAGTCATCTAATTATGAGGCAACAATCACCAAGTAAAGAACCTAATATCACCCAGAGACTACAATAATGAATGATACAGGACAATAGTCTGTACGAAGTAACAACACAAAACAAAACACTGTTAAGCCTCGTACACACGACCAGTTTTCCCGGCAGGAAAACTGCCAGGAGAGCATTTGGCCGGGAATGCCGCTCGTGTGTATGCTCCCTAGCAGTTTTCCCGTCAGGAAAACAGCCGGTAATCCCAACGGGAAAATAAAGAACCTGGCTCTCCATTTTCTCGTCGGGATTCCCGGCAGTGTTTCCTGATGAGAAAACCGATCGTCTGTTTGCTTACCTGTCCATGGTAAACCCGCACATGCTCGATACGACTTTGACGCATGCACGGTAGCATACAACGATAGTGTGGGTGTAGCAAGATGGCGGCGACGGCATTGAATGTGAAGAGCGACGGCTCGTCATAGTCGATGACGTCACTGCTTTTTTGCCATTCAAAAGAATGGCAGTTCTTTTGAATGGTCGTCTGTATGCACGGCTTGGCAAGCCAAGCTTGCCAGGAATCCCGTCAGGAAAACTAACGTTTTTTTCCTGGCGGGATTCTCGGCTGTGTGTACAGGGCTTCCAAGCAGATTATTGGCCAAATACACAATTTATATGCTTATATCACCATCTATCTTCTTACAGATTTGAAATTCTGTTCCTCATATGACCTAGACAACCCTGACAGACAGTATCATCAATTCATGAAGCTCTACACCCCTATCTCTATTTTGTTGGTGCAATATTTCAAGATACTGCGCTCATTTATAATATATATATATATATATATATATATATATTAGACTATCCAAGGCTTTTGGGCATGTTACATGAAACTGTAAGAGGTACAGGCATTCTACAGGGGACTTCTAGTGGTTACAAATATGTTACAGGAGCCTCGTACACATAGGCCAAATGTCAATAGAAACCGGCCAACATTCAGCTTGTGTTTACTGGAGTCGGTTCAACAGAAGCCGGCCACTCAACTAGCTTCTGTCGAAGGGGCATGACCAAAAAAGGTCTGCCGGTCGACCGGAGTGTTCTGGCGGGGTGGGCCGTCCCTGTCAGAACACAATAGCACAACAGGGTAGATTGATGTACTAATGTTAGATAGTTAGTAGCACTAGTGTGTACAAGGCTTTAGAGGTTATAACCCTACCACAGGGGATTGCTAGAGGTTACAGACATGCTACAGGAGACTGCAAGAGGTTACAGATCTGTTACAGGATACTGTCAGTGTTTGCAGATACAGTGGAACCTCGGATTACGAGCATAATCCTTTCCAGGAGAATGCTTGTGATCCAAAGTACTCGCATATCAAAGCGAGCTTCCCCATTGAAGGCAATGGAAACTAAAATAATTAGTTCCGCATTGACTTCAATGGCATGCAATACCGCATGTGGCCAGAGGTGGGGGGGGCTCCGGAGAGCCTCGAGAACACACAACAATGCTCGAGGATGACTGCGGCAAACCTCGGAAAGGCTCGGGAACAGTGAATTTCCGAGTCATTCTGATCATTTCCGTCGCCGTTCGGCTCCACTCGGCTGCCACACCCCCCAACTCAGGCCAAACGCGGTACTGCACACCAATTTTGCTTGAATCCTGCTCATTTTGGGAGACGACACTCGCAAACCAAGCTAGGATTTAAAAAAATATAGAGCTCGTATTGCAAAACGCTTGTTAACCGCCTTATTCGCAATCCGAGGTTCCACTGTATGCTACAGGAGAAAGCCAGAGGTTACAGACATGCAACGGGAGACTACCAAGAAACAGCATGCTGAAAGAGACAACTAAAAGGAGAGGGATCTATAGCCATTACTAGTACTTTGGGTATTTGTATTATATTATTTGATGTAATCTGTATAATCCTCTACTTGTTTAGGCACATAAACTGATCAAGTGTTAGTGGCAGACAACAGAGCTTCTGTTGGCCACAAATCAGTCGTACGTCGATCCTGCCCTCCAGCTCTTCTAAAGTATTTTTATCACTTGCTCTATAAATTTCTCTCTGCTATCACCTGTACATAGCTGCCTCTCCAAAACATTCTCTTTGTACCTTTTTTGTATTACATAACACAGGAGGATTTTATCCCTTTTAAAACTTGGTTAATCCTGTTCTTTTTCTTGGTTTGTTCTTATTCTGTTAGCTAAATATGCCACCAGTCCAAATTCCCTGACCTCCTTTTAGGTGCACCTCTTTTTGGGAAAATTTCTCACACCTCTCGGTTACCCCCAAATATCTTTAGACAACCTTTCCATACACCAAGAACAGCATAAAGTGGTTCATTAAAAATGGTGGTGAAGGTGTGGAGGTGGCGGATTGGGTGACACAGATCATAAAATGAGATCTGCCCAGCCTCATAATCCAGATATATCCTGACTTTGTCACTGGAGATATTGGCAGGTAACTGGATCTTTTTACTGTCATGTATCACTACATACTGGCTGTTAACTCTGTACAGACCCCAGGACTTGTCATTACTTCCAATATGTGATTTCTCTCCTGCCCTGTCCATACTATGGTAACATATACCGGCTCGCCAGCTCTCTGAACCCCCAACATCCAACTCCCAGTAATGTTGGCCAGAGGAGAAATTCCGATTACTTATCACCTGAGGGTACAGCTGAAATCTCTCTGGTGTTCCTAGGCGATTCTGGCTTCTCTCAGCCCTGGATGCACATTTCCTATCATCCGATACATGTAGTTTATTACTAGCTGTGTTTACATCTAGTAATATGTCAGAAGCTTTCTCTACAAAAATTCCTCTGTTTACCCCTGTTATTAGATCAAATAAACCTGTGTGTAATGTCTGCGAGATTCCAATCACGTTTAGATCTCCGCCATCATTAAGAAGCTCTTCGTGTCCATTTTTAGCCTCATTATCTTTTTCCTTGGGATCGTAGAAATAAGATGAGTCTAATTCTTGTAAGACAGTGAGTGGGTCCGTCATGCCACACAGATCCTCAATGTGATGCATCTTCCTGGACAGCTTGTCCTTCATTATTTCCAGCTGCTGGATCATATCAGAAATTGCGAACGAAAGTTCCTTTTCCTGCCTAGAAATCTCACTCAGGACTCTCTTCTCAAGTTCTTCCAGCTGTCTCCTGAGGTCTATAAACAAAGCAGTGACTAGCTCTCTTTCACCAGCTGCTTTATTTTCAATTTGCCCCCCACGTTCCTGCAGACTCCGAACCCTTTCTTCAGTCTCCTCTCTCTCTGTCATCAGTTTCTGTAGAGCATTCCTTAGCTGCTTCTTCTTCTGCTCAGAGGCCTCATCCAGGGACTCCATCTGATGTCCTTTGTGTTCTCCAATCAGACAGCAGGACACACAGATACAGGCAGAGTCCTCGGTGCAGTAATACTCCAGGATCTTCTTGTGAATCAAGCATTTTCTTATTTCCAGGGTAGTAGTAGGGTCAGATAACACGTGTTCTGGTGACCGTTTGTGGACACTCAGGTGCTTATCACACAAAGAAACTTCACAATGCAGACAGGACTTGACAGCAGCTACAGGAGAGTCCACACAGTGAGAACAAAAGATTCTGGTCTGCTCCTGATCTGGTTGAGTAGACAGGAAATTCTCCACTATGTTTCGCAGTGTTATGTTCCTGTGCAGTGCAGGCCGATCCTGAAACTCCTCTCTGCATTCGGGACAGGAATAACCTCCAGATCCCTCCTGTGTATCCAATACACGACCAATACAGACCCGGCAGTAGTTATGTCCACATTTCAGCATAACAGGATCGGTATAAATGTTCAGGCAGATGGAACATTCCAGTTCTTTTCTCAGACCAGCAGACGCCATCGCAGACAAAAAGGGGGCGAAATGAAACTGAAAGTCTTCACGCTTGGAACAAAGAGGGCGTTTCCACATGTTCCTTAGGGTGGGCGAAGCTGGGGCTGTAACTCAAGCTGCATTTAAAGGATCAGCTATTGAAAAAGAACACAGAGAATACTGCATATTACAAAAGTGTTGCTGATTCAGGTTGTCAAAAATTCCGGTAAAAATGTTTCCTCTGGTTTTATCATTTACACATTTTATACACAAAGATACACAAATGATAGTAGTTTGTGTTAAATAATATATACAATATAAATATTTAGATATGTGCGTTTACTCATAAATCTTTTTATTGTTAAGAAGACCATAAACCTCTGAAGAAAGAGTGATCTAATCGCCCAAGGGAACTGTGATCACATCGCTCGGACAAAAAAAACGGTATTAAAACCTTATGGTGAAAAGTATATGGGCCAGATTCAGGTAGAGTTACGCTGGAGTATCAGTGATTCACCAGCATAACTCACACTTTGGGCCGGCTTATCTGTTTTATGTAGTCAGAAAACAAGATACGCCGGGATTGAGTTCAGATACGAGCGGCGTAGTTGAATTACGCCGTCGTATCGGAACTGCAATTTGAAAATGGGCGTTTGGGGCGTTCCCGCTGATTTACGCCAAGAATATGTAAATCAGCGAGAGACGGCAATTCACGATCGTACGCTGGCCCGACGCAGTGATTTTCCGACGTTTTCGTAAGCGATACGCGGCGTAAAGAAAAACATGCCCCCTAGGTGGTGTATCCTATGTTAAGTATGGCCGTCGTCATCGCGTCGAATTTAAAAAGTTTTGCGTCGTTTGCGTAGAACGTCCGTGAATGGGGATTGATGTCATTGACGTTCACTGACAGAATTTGGAGCATGCGCACTGACAGTCGACGCATGCGCAGTACGTTCGCAGCGGGATCGTGCCTAGTTTAAATAATACACGCCCCCTACACGCCCAATTTGAATTCCGCCGGCTCATTTTCGCTACGCCGCCACAACTTTAGGAGCAAGTGCTATGTGAATAACAGTACTTGCTCCTAAAATTTCGGCAGAGTAATGTAAATGTAACGTAAATGACATAAAGATCCGCTCTCCTACCTGAGTCTGGCCCCTAATGTCTTTTCTTTTTCCTCCTTTTTTGACTCCAGGACTGCAATTTGTCATAAAAATATTAATAACTTAGCTCCCTGACCACTGGGCACTTAAACACCCTTAATAACCAGACCAATTTTCAGCTTTCGGTGCTCTCACATTTTGAATGGCAATTACTCAGTGATACAACACTGTAACCAAATTAAATTTTTGTCCTTTTTTTCCCACAAATAGAGCTTTCTTTTGGTGGTATTTGATCACCTCTGCGGGTTTTTTTTCCGCTATAAATGAAAAAATAACAAAAATGTTGTAAAAAAACGAATTCTTCTTCATTTCTATTATAAAATTCTGCAAAAAATAAATTTTCTTCAGAAATTTGCCCCAAAATGTATACCGCTACATATCTTTGGTAACAAATATGGTACAATTACTAAAAATGTATCAATTTGATCACATCTGATGTACTGACAGCCTCTCTAATTTCTTGAGACCCTAACATGTCAGAAAAGTACAAATAACCCCCAAATGACCCCTTTTTGGAAAGAAGACATTCCAAGGTATTTAGAAAGAGGCATTGTGAGTTTTTTGAAGTTGTCATTTTTTCCCACAATTCTTTGCAAAATCAAGATTTTTTTTTTTCCACAAAATTTTCATATTAGCGGATTATTTCTCACACACAGCATATGCATACCACAAATTACACCCCAAAACACATTCTGCTATTCCCCCCGAGTATGGCGATACCACATGTGTTAGACTTTTACACAGCGTGGCCACATACAGAGGCCCAACATGCAGGGAGCACCATCAGGCGTTCTGGAACACCTAGACCAATTCTGACATTTCTCTCCTACATGTAAAAATCATCATTTATTTGCTAGAAAATTACATAGAACCCCAAAACATTATATATGCTTTTTTAGCAATGACCCTAAAGAATACAATGGCGGTCGTTGCAACTTTTTATCGCGCATGGTATTTGCACAGCAATTTTTCTAACGCATTTTTTTTTGGAAATAAATCAGTTTTGTGCTTTAAAAAAAAAAAACATTAAAGTTAGCCCAATGTTTTTGAATAATGTGAAAGATGAAGTTACGCCGAGTAAATAGATACCCAACATGTCACCCTTTAATATTGCACACGCTTGTGGAATGGCGTCTAACTTCGCTACTTAAAAATCCCCATAGGTGAGGCTTTAAATATTTTTACTGGTTACATCTTTTTAGTTGGAGAGGAGGTCTAGGGCCAAAATTATTGCTCTCCCTCTAACGTTCGCAGCGGTACCTCACATGTGTAGTTTGAACACCGTTTTCATATGTGGGCGGGACTTACGTGCACGTTTTCTTCTGTATACGAGCACACGGAACAGGGGCACTTTAAAAAAAAAAAAATGTATTGTTCATTTTACTTTATTTTAGTTTGACATGTTTTTCCCCCAAAATAAATGTTTTGATTACTTTTATTCCTATTACAAGGAATGTAATCATCCCTTGTAATAGGAATATAGCATGACAGGTCCTCTTTACAGTGAGATATGGGGTTAATAAGACCCCACATCTCACCTCTAGGCTGGGAAGCCTGAAAAAAAAAATGACCCAGGCTTCGATCGTAGCGGTGAGTCGGAAGAAGCACCGGAGGGCGAAGGGAGTGGGGACGTCCCCTTTTGCCTCCCGTAAGAACGATCAAGAGGCGGAACAGCTGCCATGATCGTTCTTATGGTGTAGAGAATCGCCGGATGAAAAAAATGATATCTGAATGATTTACCGAGGTCCGTGATGCGCCGGGTCCGGACATTCCCGTGTGCGCGCCCCAGGGGGCGCGCAGGAGCGCGATTCTGGGAGGACGTTATATAACGTCCTCCCAGAGTTAAGGAACCACCCTGCAGCCGTTATTTTACTGCGTGCGGTGGTTAAGTGGTAAATGTCCTTATTTCTTCTGAGAAATCCTCACTTCCTGTTCTTCTGTCTGCGAGGCATTATTCCTGGTGTGGAGAAAGCCTCTTGAGGGGGGAGAGAGCGAGCAGGAGTGTCAGGAAGCCTACTAACATACATCTCCTTTCTCTATCTGCAAAGTAGAGAGTGTCCTGACTTGCCTGCTCACCCCCTCCCTATTTTGTACTGATGAGGTCCCACCAAGCACAGGAGAAACTTTGGAAAGGAGGAGGGTTTGGGTGTCGGTGGAGGAGCAGAAGAACATGGGGTAGGCTTTAATGGGTATAAAAAGGGCTCCATCTGGTAAAGATGCTGCAAAGGAACCTCTTAACCACCTTTCCAGTCAGTGGCAGGATGCTCTTTCATGGCCAATGCGCCTCGTGTCCTCAGGATGGTGAAAGAAGCAGCAGCTGTGGATGTGACTGTCTGGGGCTGTAAGGCTTTGAAGTCCTTTCTTACTATGTATTGGCCATGCTTGGCTGTTTGCTGAATATATGAGGTCAAGGTCAGATGTGGACACCTTTACAATGGATGACCCACTTGACTACTGGGTCATTTAGGCGCATGGGTGGCTTTGTGACTAAAAAAAGTATTTGCCTGTCCTCAGACAGTTGATCAGCTTACCATTATAACTATGAACCAGTCCTGGATCAGCAATGGACACCAAACCTCTGCAGCTGAAGTTAACGAATAAATAATTTCTCTTAGATGTACTCCTAAACAGCACTACTAACATCACTTAGGATATGCCATCCATTACAATTGCCTGCCACAATTACTATTCCTTGCCACCTCTGCAGGGTTAGGACTTTATAGTCATACTGACATATTGTGCTGCCTCTACAGGTCTAGTTCAGTTCTTCAGTTCTGTGAAGGTGCCACATGTAATTTTTGCACAATTGCACCTCAACTGCCATCTGTCACACATAGGGCCAGATTCTCATAAGAGATACGACGGTGTATCTCCAGATACACCGTCTTATCTCTGTTTCTGAGCCCGGGTATCTATGCGTCTGATTCCTAGAATCATTTACGCATTGATACGGCGTAGATCCGGCTGGCGTAAGTCACTTACACCATCGGATCTTAAATGCAATACTACGCTGGACGCTAGGTGGCGTATATGCAAATGAGCATGATACGCCGATTCCCGAACGAATTTGCGCCGCTTCGCCGTAGTTTACGTCGTTTCCATAAGCGCAAGGTTACCCCTGCTACATGAGGGGTAGCTTTACGTCGGTCCACCGTATGCCATGTTAAGTATGGACTCGGGACAGCGTCGTGTTTTTCCGTCGTTTACGTAAAACTTTCGCGAACAGGGCTTTGCGTAAGTGACGTTCACGTCGGCTTCATTCCGACGTGAGTTGGAGCATGTGCACTGGGCTACTTTTACGGCCGGCGCATGCGCAGTTCGTTCGGCATGGGGGCAAGCTTAATTTAAATACAAGCCGCCCCCTTTGAATTACCCGGCCTTACGCCAGGCCATTTACACTACGCCGCCACAAATTACGGAGCAAGTGCTTGGAGAATACGGCACTTTCTCCTGTAAGTTGAGGCGGCGTAGTGTAAATAGGCTTACGCGACGCCGCCGCAGAATGTACTGGAATCTGGCCTATAATGTTTATGTAGCTGTTCCTGTTGTAAAATGTATAGTGTTTGCTGAAGGCAAATTTTGCTCTTTGTCCACTAATGTTTGGTCTTTGCCAGTGCTCTGTGAATCAAGAATATTTGGGGCTAATGTCTTTCTGAAATAATATAGTGTCTAACAGTGATTAAAACCTGCCTGGTCTCTCACAATAAACTGTGGACTGATAAAAGTTCTTACGAGCTGTGCATGTGGTCAAATCATGCACTCTTATGTAGATGTTTTGATACAAAATGTATCTCCTGCTAAACATGCAAACGATTTTTTTCATTATTTCATTAACTATCCATCCTGTTCAAAATGCAGCCCACCATAAGTCTTATAATACAGACAAAGGGGTTATTGAATTATTATTGTGAAATACAGTATGAACTGTACATTGAAATGTTAATTTTGGGCTACAAATCTGCATGTGGTCTTTTACATGGTGAACACTGCCCAATGAGAGCTATATGAGGAAGACTGCTCAACACTTAGCCTGTCTGTAGCACTTGAGGAGAGGGATTCAGGACGCACAGACAATATTTTCCTTGGGAACAAGGCCTTCTAAAAAGGTTGACACGATGTGCAGCGTGCCTGTGCAATATGTTCGCCTCTTGTCTGACATAATCCACTCTGATTTTTAATTCAAGTTAAAATGTGCCTCATCTCTATCTATTGCAGGCTCCTAAGAAGAGTTACATGATGTACAGTGGGTATTTTCTAGATTTCTGCTCTATGTTTCAGACATAGTTTTCTATAGTGTTTATTTCAGGTTAAAACCTGCCTTGTCTTTCCCTTTTCAAACATGAGAAAGCCCTACAAAGCCTTACATGATGTGCATGATGTGAAGTGTCTGGTATGGAATTTAAGGTGAAACGTCAAACAGTTTTTGTTTTGTTTTTCTTAGTTTTTTTGTGGGATTCCCCCTTATAACCCATACCAGTCTCTCATCAAGAATAAGAGTCTGGTATTGATTTTGGGGGCTCTAGATTTTTGGGTGTTTTTTATGGGGGTTTAAGCATGCAGTCTGGCTGGGCAAGAAAAGGGGGCTGCAGGCATGCAACCCCCCCACCCCCACACACATCCAAGTTTTGTCAGGAATGAGGAGACAGATTGTGTGTTGCTAGTATATAGGAACACCGATCGGTCTCCTCCCCAGTCAGTCCCATCCCCCCACAGTTAGAACACACAGTGAGGGAACACATTTAACCACTTGATTGCCCCCCTAATATTAACCCCTTCCCTGCTAGTGACATTTATACAGTAATCAGTGGCTATTTATAGCACTGATCTCTGTATAAATGTCAGTGGTTTCAAAAAAGTGTCAAAAGTGTGCGATCTACTCGCCGCAATGTCACAGCCCTGATAAAAATCACAGATTACCGCCATTACTAGTTAAAAAAAAAAAATTGTAATAAAAATGTCATAGATCAATAACCTATTTTGTAGGCGCTATAACTTTTGCACAAAGCAATTAATATACACTTATTGCGTTTTATTTTTATTTTTTTTACCAAAAATATGTAGAACAATACATATCGTCCTAAACTGAGGACATTTTTTTTTTAGCAAAAAGTAGAAAGATTTTGTTTTTTTTTGTTTTTTGGTTTAAAGCGCAACAAATAAAAACCGCAGAGGTGATCAAATACCACCAAAAGAAAGCTCCATTTGTGGAAATGTTTTTAAAAAAAGTGTATCGCAAAAAATGGCCCTGTCAGGAAGGGGGTAAAAAAACAATTAACCTATTTGGGAGAATAGAATGGAAGAATATTTGGCTTGGGTCCTGTGTGCCAAATTAGGTAGTCTAACTAGTGTGCCAATTTCTAAAAGTGTTGCTACTTTCGCACCAAATTAACAATAGTCAAGCACATCATTTCTTTATTACAAAAGCTTCTAGAAAGTACAACTGAGAAAGGGAGTCACCGCACCAGTTGGGTCTTGTAGGCAATTAAGGAACCTCTCAGGAAACCAAGGTGCTGGCAATGCACAAGGCAAATGAGGAAAATTGGGAAGGGGATGGATAGCCGCACTCCAAGGAAACTTCAAACAAGTTGTCTTTATTGGTAAAAATGGGCATGCAGAACAAAACATAGCCACAGGAAAGGACAGCCGACACATTTTACACTATATCAGTGCTTAGTCATGGCAAAAGTGTGCAATAAAAGGATTAGTTTGCCTTTGTAAAACATTTTTTTTATAAATGCACTTCTTTTTGCAGGCAAAAACATGTGCATTTATTTTATTTTTTACTAGGAACCTGCAAAGCATTGCACCAGCGATCAGCAGACTGTTAGGCCGCGTACACACGATCAGACCAGTCCAATGAAACAGTTTCATCGGACCAATTCGATGGTGTGTACGACCCATCGGACCGTTGTCCGTCAGACCAAAGTTTAAAACTTGCTTTAAAATCTGTCCGACGGACACCTGTCCGTCAGACAGATTCGATGGTTAGTACACAAAAGCATCGGACCAAAAACCCGCGCATGCTCAGAATCAAGTCGACGCATGCTTGGAAGCATTGAACTTTGTTTTTTCAGCTTGTCGTTGTGTTCTACGTCACCGCGTTCTAGTCTGTGGTCCGTGGTCCGATGAAAACGGTCCGTCGGACCAGTTTCATCGGACCGGTCTGATCGTGTGTACGTGGCCTCAGTGTAAGCTGTCTGGTCATACTTCATACGGGCAGGCAGTTATACACTGACAGGAAGCATTGGTGAACTACCTACAGTGCTCAGCAGCGCCCCGGTAGTTCATTGAGAACTACAATTATACAGCCGCAAAAGTTGACAGTACTTGTAGTTATCACATTAAGACCCCTTTCACACTGAGGTGCTTTTCAGGCGTTTTTGCGCTAAAAATAGCGCCTGTAAAGCACCTCTCAAGCCACCCCAGTGTGAAAGCACGAGTGCTTTCACACTGGGGTGGTGCGCTTGCAGGACAGGAAAACAAGTCCTGCAGGCGGCATCTTTAGGGCAGTGGGGGAGCAGTGTATACACCGCGCCTCCACTGCCCCTGCCATTAAAATCAATGGGCAGGGCTGCCAAAGCGCCTGCAAAGTAGATATGTGCATTCCCGTTCGTACGAATGTTATTTTCGTACGAAAATGTTCATTTTCGTACCCGCGGGATAATGTGTACATACGAAAACGGTAAAGCACCAAAATACGAAAACGACGGGATAACGGATGAGCCGCATAACGAACGACCGCAAATACGAACGAACGATCCGACGGGAAAAAACGACAAAACGAAAATGGCAAAATAACGAAAATGAAATCTGTATCAAGAGGTTTGCATTGTGTATTTTGTTTGAATCCGTTTTGTGTTCGTTTTCAGTTGTATGTTCATTGTTCAATGACATCTATAACAAAAGAATTTCATTATGTATATTGAATGAATTCCTTTTTCTGTTTTCTGTGTATTCAAAATACTGAAGGCAAATTTTTTGTTATAGGTGTCATATCAACATACGAAAATAACAAAAGAAACAGGTTCAAATGCAAATCTTTTGTTTATGTTTTTTTTGAATGGCCAGAGAGTTAGGCTGGCCATACATGATACAATTTTCTGTGCAATTTTCTTTAGATTTACCTTCAACTATGTAGTGCAAGGGCCTGCCTGATTGCATACAATTGAAAGTGTTGTTTAGTTTGACCTCATATATGGTTTTTGGTAAATCTAAAAGAAAATTGTACAAGAAAATTGAACATGTATGGCCAGCCTCAGTGACTGAAAGCAGCTTCTCTTTTGTGCAGAATAGTGAGTACACTTGTACAGTAAAGCCTAATAAACTTTTCTGTGGATTTTCATCTGAAGGGAGATCAGTTGGCCAGACTTTTGAACCCAAAATTGGTTTTCTGATGCAGTTTAAAAACAAACAAATTTTCTGAGAACGATCGGAAAACTATCGTTTTTATGTTTGTTGTTAAAATAGTCTGACCAAGTGTATGGGGCTTAACACACAGTCACTGAGGCTGGCCATACATGTTCAATTTTCTTGTACAATTTTCTTTTAGATTTACCAAAAACCATATATGAGGTCAAACTAAACAACACTTTCAATTGTATGCAATCAGGCAGGCCCTTGCACTACATAGTTGAAGGTAAATCTAAAGAAAATTGCACAGAAAATTGTATCATGTATGGCCAGCCTAACTCTCTGGCCATTCAAAAAAAAAACATAAACAAAAGATTTGCATTTGAACCTGTTTCTTTTGTTATTTTCGTATGTTGATATGACACTATAACAAAAAATTTGCCTTCAGTATTTTGAATACACAGAAAACAGAAAAAGGAATTCATTCAATATACATAATGAAATTCTTTTGTTATAGATGTCATTGAACAATGAACATACAACTGACACTAACAAAAGAAAAGCATTCAAGATACACAGAATGCAAATTGACGAAAATTCACGATAATTATTGTCTAACAAGAAACGAACATGAATTAAACAGAATAACGAATCATCCCGCATGTACGAAAATAAAACGGTAATGGAAATACGAAACGATCTGAATACAAAAAAATCACGTCGTATGACAAAGAACGGGAACGAACGGGAAAACGGGCGTCTTACGAAAAACGAACGGAAACGAACAGACGGGACCATACGAAACGGAACAAAAAAAACGAATTTTTTTTCTGTGCACATGTCTACTGCAAAGTGCTTCGGCAGCAGCATTTTGAAGGCGCTTTAAGCTCATTATTTGTCCGCTAGCGGGGGTTAAAAGCGCACCACCAGCGACCAAAAAGCGTCGCTGTAAACATAAACGCTGCTAAAACTAGCGGCACTTTACCGCTAATGCCCCTCTGCCATAGTGTGACAGCAAATGAGGGGGGATCGGATGATGAGGAAACTGCTGCAACAGTAAGACCCCTTTCACACTGTGGCCAAGTGTGCGTTAGCGCTGAATCGCCGCTAATTTTAGATGCGCTTTAACGCTGTTTAAGCACTGCTTTTCGGACGCTAACAGGGTGCTTTCAGGATCAACAGGTATTTTTGCACTCTTTGGACAGAAATAAGATACTTTCAATGTTCAAATATTTACCACTTATAAAGAACGAATAAGGGAAGTTTATTGTTAGGGCTTACATGTACTTTAATATTCTACAAATCTGATATCCCCCTTTCTGTCATGTCAACAGACAAACAGTTAACAGGTTATATTTATAGCATTCAGATATTTTTCACATCTCCCATCTTTCCCCAGATATCTTTATACAGCCCTTCCATACCCCGAATGCTGCATGGAGGGGCTCAGTGAAGGTAGTGGTGAAGGTATGGAGGTGTCGGATTAGGTCAGACATAGCCCAAAAGGACATCCGTCCAGCCTCATAATCCAGATAGATCCTGACTCTGTCACTGGAATAACTGTCATACAATTGGATCTCTTCACTGTCATGTATTACCCAATACTGATCATTAAATCTGTACAGACACCAAGATTTCTGATTATATCCAATCCATGACTGCACTCCTGTCCTGTCTATACTGCGATAACTCACCCCAACTCTCCACCATTGTGATCCTCCCACATCCACTTCCCAGTAATGTCGTCCTGATGAGAAACTCCGACTGCTTATCACTTGAGGATAAACCTTAAACCTCTCGGGTGTTTCTGGACGATTCTGGTTTGGTAAGTAGGACACCGTTTTCCTGTCATCTGAAATATTTAGCTTATTACAGGCTGTATTTACATCCAATATAAAGTTTACAGGTTTGTCCATAGAGAAGCATACATTTACCTCTGTTACTATATCAGATAACCCTGTTTGTAGTGTTTGTGAGATCCCAGCTACATCCAGATCCCCATGGTCATGGAAGAGTTGACCATGTCTCTCTCTGTCCTCATTATCTCCATCCTCAGTATCACACAAGTCACCTGTGTCTGATTCCTGTAGGACGGTCAATGGATCCGTCATGTTACACAGCTCCTCAATGTGACCTATCTTCCTAGACAGCTCTTCCTTCTTTATTTCCAGCTGATCGATCAATTGTTTGAGTGGTAGCATGATTCGTTCTGCTTGCCCGGAGATTTCTCTCAGGACTCGCTTCTCCAGGTCTTCCAGCCGTCTCCTGAGCTCTCTAAACAGGGCAGTGGTTCTTTTTGATTCATAATTTACTTTTTCCACAGTTTTGCTTGTGTGTTGCTGTAGCCTCTGAACTCTGTTCTCCATCTCCTTTTTCCTTATAATCAACTTCTGTAGATTCTTTTTCAGTTTCTTGTTCTTCTCCTCAAAGGCCTCATCCAGGGACTTCATTTGGTGTCCTTTGTGTTCCCCAATCAGACAGCAGGACACACAGATACAGGCAGAGTCCTCAGTACAGTAAAATTTAAAGAGTTCGTTATGGATGAAGCATTTCCTGTTCCTCAGGGTGGTGGTGGGGTCACATAGGACGTGTTCTGGTGACTTGCTGTGGACACTCAGGTGATTATCACACAGAGAAGCTTCACACAGCAGACAGGATTTAACAGCAGACATGGGAGATACCAGACAGTAAGTACAGAAGACCCCGGACTCCTCCTGATCTGCAAAAGCAGATAGGAAATTCACCACTATGTTACGTAGTGTTATGTTTTTCTGCAGTGCAGGTCGATCCTGAAACTCCTCTCTGCATCCAGGACAGAAAAAACCTCCAGATCCCTCCTGGGCATCCAGCACACAATCAATACAGTCCCGGCAGAAATTATGTCCACATTTCAGCATTACAGGATCAGTGTAAATACTCAGACAAATGGAACATTCTAGCTCCTCTCTTATTTTAGCAGACGCCATCGCTGCCAGCAGGAAGTGAAAGTGGATTTGGCCAGCTTACAGAGCTATCTACGATGTGCAGTACTTTGTAACAGCGATTAAAAATATTGTGTTGCATGCTGTGTATTACATCATACACAGAAAACATTGTGTATGTTTAATGTTCAGCATGCAAAGCTAAATGTGAATTATTAAGGAGCAGAGATATATTTTGTTTTTAGCCATATTCCTTCTTGGTAATGTGTGAAGGTTGTTATGCACATTATTCCAGTTCTACAGACACTGAAGTAGCAGATTTCTGCACCATGTTAACCACTGATCAGAGAGGAGAGTGTGAGATATCCATTATTGTGATATTAAAGTGATTATAAACTAGGGTTGTCCCAATACCACTTTTTTAGGACCGAGTACAAGTACCGATACTTTTTTTCATGTACTCGCCGATACCGAATACCGATACTTTTTTAAAATGTGTCCCCAAATGCAACCACATCCCCAAACATATGCAGCCATGTCCCCAAACATATGCAGCCATGTACCCCACATATGCAGCCATGTCCCCCACATATGCAGCCATGTCCCCCACATATATGCAGCCATGTCCCCCACATATATGCAGCCATGTCCCCCACATATATGCAGCCATGTCCCCAAACATATGCAGCCATGTCCCCCACATATTGCACCCATGTCCCCCATATACGCAGCCATGTCCCCCACATATATGCAGCCATGTCCCCCCACATACGCAGCCATGTCCCCCACATATGCAGCCATGTCCCCCACATATGCAGCCATGTCCCCCACATATGTAGCCATGTCCCCCACATATCCAGCCATGTCCCCCCACATATGCAGTCATGTCCCCCACATATATGCAGCCATGTCCCCCACATATATGCAGCCATGTCCCCCAAACATATGCAGCCATGTCCCCCCACATATTGCAGCCATGTCCCCCACATATATGCAGCCATGTCCCCCCACATATTGCAGCCATGTCCCCCATATACGCAGCCATGTCCCCCACATATTTGCAGCCATGTCCCCCCACATATGCAGCCATGTCCCACACATATTGCAGCCATGTCCCACACATATTGCAGCCATGTCCCCCACATATGCAGCCATGTCCCCCACATATCCAGCCATGTCCCCCACATATGCAGCCATGTCCCCCCACATATATCCAGCCATGTTCCCAAACATATGCAGCCATGTCCCCCATACCTGATGATGATGCCGCCGCCGCGTTAATCACTGTGCTGCGAACATTACAGGCACCTTTAGTTTGAATAGCTGTTTTCTCTGCCGCGCCGAGTAAAGGACACTCCCCCTTGCTCGGGATTGGACAGATCCGTCCAAGCCCGAGCAAGGGGGAGTGTCTATACGCGGCGGGGAAAACAGCTATTCAAACTAAAGGTGCCTGTAATGTTCGCCGCACGGTGATTAACGCGGCAGCGGCGGCGGCTTTGCGATATGCGGCGGCTTCGGCCGCGGGGGGGGGGAGTATTCTATTCAGGCATCGGGGGCATTTGCGGGAGTACAAGTACTCCTGCAAATACTCAGTATTGTTCCCGATACCGATACTGGTATCGGTATCGGGACAACCCTATTATAAACGATCACCTTGTAAAACAAACAACAAGGGCTGTGCAAATTAACTTTTATTTAATCGATTAATCTTTAATTTTTTTGATCGATCAAAATATTTTTGATCGATTAAAATTCTTTTGATTGGTACTCTCCTCTCTGCCGGCTTCTGGGCCTTCAGGGAGTTCCGTCGGAGATCCAATAACGTCACGGACATCGGCGGGGTTTGCAGTGTCCATCTGAAGGGCTCCTTAGCTGTGCCTTCATATCTGCATGTCTGCGGGACCTTATTATCTGCCACACACAAGGGCTGTTACACTTCCCTCTATCACTTCCCTCTATCACTTCCCTCTATCACTTCCCTCTATCACTTCCCTCTATCACCCTGGGATTCTACAACCATCCACTGGGAGTTGTGATAGTTCCCTTCATGGGACAGCTACATGCCGACGGACTGATGTTAACCTCTTCTCATCTGGATTCAGCAGTGGTATCGTTGTACACATTTTTATACCAGTATCATACTTGGCTACATATTTTTATGAATGCTTTTGGTACCGTTTGGTATTACACGCACCATTTTTACAGTTTATGTAGCTACATCGATTTTTACTCCAGTGCAATATTTATTTTGTTACCTACTTGAAGATTATAAAAGTTTTAATGCTGTTCCCATCAAGCGCTGCCTTGTGTGTTTTTTGTATCCTTCTATCTATTTTTCCAGTTGTTGTTAACTGCACTGGGAATCAGCCTGCAAGGAGATCAGCTAAAAGTAGTTGGATCTGTGTGTGCGTTATAATTAATGGAAATTAGTCGATTAATCGATTAAAATAAAAAACGATTAATCGAACACAAACATTTTGATCAGTAACAGCCCTAAAAACAACCCATTCAGTTTAAAATAGAAATGAAAGGCAAAACAATTTTGTTTAGATATGTAGCGCCTGGTTACTTAAAAGGTAACGGTGCTAGTCAAATTTAGAAAAGGATCAGAGTGTTAACTGACTCTGATCCAATTTTTATGTTCTAAAACTGGCCTCTGTCTCAGCTTGGCTGTGCTGTGGGCTGTCTATTGTTACTGGGGTGTAGTTCCTACCGCACGACAGTTGGTGGCAGCAGTGGAGTTGAGGTTTGGGTGCTCTTCCCCGGCAGCCAATCAGGAGGGTTGGGCCTCGCTGTGCATGCTGGGGGAGGGTATTTATGGGGCAGATGCCATTAATCTGGGTTCTTCTTCGGAGTGCGGCACCCACCTTTAAGGTGACTGCGCATCACGGCGCCCCCGCAAAATGGCTTTCCAGGCTGGGGTGTGCGTGCCACGCGATATTCCTGGTTCCGGGACCATGTTGGTCCGGAACATTTAAGCTGTGGCAGGGAGCCCAGTGGTTGACTGGGTTCCCAATCCTGAAGATCCCAAGCAGGATAGCTGTTCGGTGGGGAGTCCATCTGAGGAGAGCCATTGAGAGGCTGGCGATCCAATAGGGTGTTGACAATCCACCGGGGATCAAGGTAGCAGGACACTTAGAGACTGGTCACCTCTCAGTCGGTACCTGAAAGTTATCTGAAGGAGTTCCAGACGCAATTCTATCAAGGAGGATGATCTCTGTAATCATAATCACAGAGAGGGCCTATGGTAGAGGCTTTTCCCTAAGTCCATTTCAGGAGGGTCTGTGGCAGAGACTTTTCCTTCAAGTCCAAGCGGTACTGAGAGTAGGCCTGTCCAGGTATGCTATACCCACTCTGGCTAGAGTAGTGAAGAATACAAAGTATTGTTGGAAGCAGGACTGTTTCCCTATTGTTGCTCCTGAGTCTACTATTTCTTCTTCTACTTCACCTCTACTCTTCATCACAAGTTTAAAAGTTTTTACCCAGCTGGGTAATAAAGAGCACAGCAAAGACACCTCTCTATATACACCATACACCCCTAGGCTGGCGGAAGAGCCATGAGGTAACATGCCACCCAAAACAAACAAGCAGCTCCTCCGGGGGTAGTAATACACGTGGGGGCTTGTCCGGGATTGGCTGTTGCCTTAAACAACCGAATTGAGAAATTGTATTCTGCCATTACTACAGGGAATTGTCATGGTGTTGGTGTCAGGTACGTACTTACTGAGACCGAGATGCTGAGGGCGGCTCACCTTTGCGACCCAGCGCACTCCGCCCCCTGGAGTTGAGACAGGGGAGGAAGACGCGAGGAGGCACCGGTACCAGCGAGGTAGTTGGACTTGATAGCAGGTGCTGGATGGAAGACTGGGCCGGAGGTACTTTGCTGGAGGCAGGTATAAGATCAGGCAGCAAGACAACTTCAGGTACACAGAGCAAGTTACTGGGGCAAGACTGAAAGCAGGTCCGGGGTGAAAGCCGAGGGTCAAGGGCAGGAGAAGGTAGCAAGTCCAAAGACACAGGCCAGAGATCAGGGATTGGAGACAGCAGCAGATCCAGGGACATAAGCCAGAGGTCAGGTTCAGGAGAGAGAGCAGAGTCGTGAGGAAATCCAGGTCAAACAAGGCAGGTACAGCAACAGAGAGTTCAGGCAGGAGCTGACGACAAACCAGCAACCTGTCATGAGACAGGGGCTGGCTTAAATAGGGTGGTCAGGCCTCTGAGTGGGCCAAGTTTCCAAGAGGGAACTGGTAGTTTCAGGTTGATGGCAGACAACCAGACCTCCTCCCCAACTTCAAAGGCCGGGCAATCCTTCTTCCTCCTATGATACAAATTTTTGTAGTCCTCCTGGGCCTGTTGCATCATCTCTTGAAGCTTCAGAAAATTAAACTGGATAGAGGTTACGTGCTCCTGGATGGCTTAAACAGATATCTCCGGGAGAGAATCTGGAAGGAAGGATGGATGAAAGCCAAAGTTAGACCAGAAGGGGGTTTGATTTGTGGTAGAGTGAACGGAATGGTTGTAGGCAAATTCAGTGGATGGTAACAAGGACGACCAATCATCCTGGGAGACTGAACAGAAGCACCGGAGATATTGCTCCAGCGTCTGATTCGTCCTCTCTCTCTGACCGTTGCTCTGAGGGTGGTACGCAGAAGAGAGGCAGATCCTAATTTCCAAGGATTTACAAAGTTCCTTCCAGAATTTGGATGTGAATTGAACACCCATGTCTGAAACTATGCTCTTAGGTACCCCGTGGAGCCTGACAATCTCTTTGAAGGAGGTTCCCACCATGGGCAGGAGGTGGGCAGGAGGTGTGCCATTTTAGAGAGGTGGTCGATCACGACCAGAATTGTGGTGAAGCCCCCAGATGGAGGTAAGTCTACAATAAAGTCAATGGGCCAGATTCAGCAAAGGTTACGCTGGCGGATCGAGTGATCCGCCAGCCTAACTGTGGCTTTGAGCCGGCGTTTCTGTTTTCTGTAACCAGAAAACAAGAAACGCCGGGTTGAAGTTCCGATGCGAGCAGCGTAACTGAGTTTCGCCATCGCATCGTTACTTCAACTTAAAAATGGCGCCGGGGGCGTTCCCGCCGATTTACGCTCAAAAAATATGTTAATGAGCGGAAATCGGCAATTCACGTTCGAAATCCGGCGCGACGCAATGACGATACGACGTTTCCGGACGGGATACGCGGCGCATAGATATACCTACATGGGGCTGGAGTATCCTATGTTAGGTATAGGCGTCGTCATCGCGTCGGAAAAAAAAAAAAAAACGTCGCTTGCGTAAAACGGTCGTGAATGGGAATGTGACGTCATTGACGTTCATTCACAGATTTTGGAGCATGCGCACGGGGATGTTTTGACACTCGACGCATGCGCAGTACGTTGGCGGCGGGATCGCGCGTAGTTAGCATACTACACGCCCCGTACCCGCGACATTTGAATTCCGCCGGCTCATTTGTGATGCGCTGCCGCAACTTTAGGAGCAAGTGCTTCGTGAATGACAGCACTTGCTCCTAAAATTTCGGCAGCGCAACGCAAATCAGAAGCGTTACTCCAGAGCAAAGATGCTCTGGAATACGTGAATCTGGCCCTATGGAAACTTCTGCCCACGGGCGCTCCGGAATGGGTAAAGGTTTGAGTAACCCCCAGGTCTTGGTATTAGGTCCCTTATTATGTTGACAACGGGTACATGATGTGAGGTAAGCCTTGCAATCCTGTCTCCACCTTGGCCACCAGAAGGAACAAGAGACCAACTTGATAGTTTTCCGTGCCCCAAAGTGGCCTGCAAGTTTATGGTCGTGAAAGGTGCTCAAAACCACTGTCTGGTTTCTGCTGGGACAAAAATGTTGCCTCGAGACCAAAGTAAATCATCACATCTTTCAAACAAAGAGACTTCCTGATTGGGACAATGTCTGGATGCTGCCTTGAGAGAGGCTAGCAAGTCAGCCTGAGAGACCAGAAGAAAATTCCAGGAGGACAGGATGGTACGGGGTTCTGATGTACAGGAGGTTTCAGGGAACATCCTAGAGAGAGTGTCCGCCTTCCCATTTTTAGAGCCAGGGCTGTAGGAGATGTGAAAATTGAATTGTGTAAAAAAAAAGAGCCCAACGGGCCTGCCTGGGTTTTAAACGTTTCGCTGATCGTAGATACTCAAGGTTTTTATGGTTGGTAAAGATCATGATGGGATGAACTGCCCCCTCTAGTAGGTATCTCCACTCTTCCAGAGCAAATTTGATGGCGAGTAGCTCCCTGTCTCCAACATCATAATTCTTCCCCAGGGACTCAGCTTCTGGGAGGCATAGGCTACTGGATGTAATAGGGACTTTAACCCTTGCCTCTGCGATAGGATGGCCCCAGTGGCGGTCTCGGGGGCATCTACCTCTAGGGTAAAGGGTAATGTCGGGTCTGGAAGTCGCAGAACAGATGCAGAGGAAAAGACAGACTTGAGCTTCTCGAAAGCTTCCTGGGCCTCTTGTGGCCACTGGAAGCAGTTACCCTGACAAGTAAGCTTAGTGATGGGAGCTACGATGGAAGAGAAGCCGATAATAAATCTTCTGTAAAAGTTGGCAAAGCAAATGAACCGTTGCACACCTTTTTTGTCTACCGGAGCTGGTCACTCTTGAATAGCCTTGACCTTCTGTGAATTCATAGCAACCCCACTGGTGGAGATAATAAACCCCAGAAATTGCACAGAAGTTTTCTCAAATTCACACTTTTCAGCTTTTAGGTACAGTTTGTGGTCACTGAGTATGGTGAGAACTTTCTTGACATGGTACCGGTGCAGTTCAATTGAGGCTAAGAAAATGAGAATATCATCCAGTTACACGACTAAGAAGTCATCCAGATGTTTGCGGAAGATGTCATTGACCAGATGCTGAAAGGTGGCGGGAGCATTACAAAGTCTGAAAGGCATTACGAGATATTCGTAATGCCCAAACCTAGACCTGAAGGCAGCCTTCCACTCATCTCCAGACCTGATCCGAATAAGATTGCAGGCGAAACATGGCAATTGAAGGCAGTTTGGGGTCTTGACTTACTGGGTCTCACTGAGCAATTTCGGAGGAAGTGGCCAGCACCTCTGCAATAGAGGCACAGGTCGGCTTGGCGCCTACGTTGTCTTTCCTTGGGGGTGAGAGGAGCTCGAAACAGACCAAGCTGCATAGGTTCAGGATCAGGAAAGGAGGTGGTTTGGAGGAGCCGAGGGAGGCGGTGGTACTGGAGTTGGCCTCAGAGGTATCCAGTTGGGGCGAGTGGCTTGAAAACGCTCAGACCGTCGGTCCCGTAGGCGCCTGTCTAACTGGGTGGCGGACTGAATCAAGTCTTTCAGGGAGGCGGGACTCTCAGTCCTTGCCAACTCATCCTTTAGGGCTTCCGAGTGTCCCTGGCGGAACTGGTATTTTAAAGCTGCTTCGTTCCAACCCGTGTCGGCCGGCCACTTTCGGAATTCGGCGGTGTAATCCTTAACAGGTCTCCTCCCTTGGATAAGATTATGGAGGGTGGCTTCAGCCGTAGCAGTGCGCTGCGGATCATCGTACAATTTTCCCATGTGCTCGAAGAAAGTATTAATAGTGTCCAGTATCGGGCTTCATTGCTCCATTAAGCTGTGGGCCCATGCTTGTGGCTCCTCTGCCAGAAGGGATATCACAAACCCACCTTCACGGCTTCTGAACAGAAGGTTCTGGGTTGAAGGGCTAGGTACAGTGAGCAAGCGTTCTTAAAGGCTTGATACTTCCTGCGATCGCCTGCGAATCGCTCAGGAGTGGGAACCCGAGGTTCAGGGTGAGTCACCACCACGGTCGGGCTTGAGGAAGTCTGAGATGTCGAAGCCCCCCATGAGTAGGGCCACATGGAGACGGCCATCATACTGCATATATCCTTCTTGTAGTTTTTTTACAGCTTTGGTAAGAGTGGAGACCTGCTGGCAGAGGGTCTCGAAAAGCAAGCGCGCCCTGTCGGCCTCAGACATCTGGCTGATTTGTACTGTCAGGTACGTACTTACCGAGACCGAGATGCTGAGGGCGGCTCACCTTTGCGACCCAGCGCACTCCGCCCCCTGGAGTTGAGACAGGGGAGGAAGGCACAAGGAGGCACCGGTACCAGCGAGGTAGTTGGACTTGATAGCAGGATAGCAGGTAGTAGATCAGGCAGCAAGACAACTTCAAGTACACAGAGCAAGTTACTGGGGCAAGACTAGAAGCGGTTCTGGGGTGCAAGCCGAGGGTCAAGGGCAGGAGAAGGTAGCAAGTCCAAAGACACAGGCCAGAGATCAGGGGTTGGAGACAGCAGCAGATCCAGGGACGTAAGCCAGAGGTCAGGTTCAGTAGAGAGAGCTGAGTCATGAGAAAATCCGGGTCAAACAAGGCAGATACAGCAACAGAGAGTTCAGGCAGGAGCTGACGACAAACAAGCAACCTGTCATGAGACAGGGGCTGGCCTAAATAGGGCGGTCAGGCCTCTGATTGGTTCTGGGGAGGTGCGCGGCCGTGCAGGAGCCGTGCCGCCGGACCGCGCATGCGCGTGTGTCGTTCGCGCCCGGGCATGCACGTGTGCACCATTCGGTGACTGGCAGAGCTGGTTCCCTGACAGTTGGACTGTGCTGGTGAGGAAAGAGTTAACTCTGGAGAGTGCAGTTCAGGCGCACGTATAGCAGAGTGACGTAAGTCTACAACGTACGGAAAAAAAAACTCAGAGTGGGAGGAGTTACCCACCCCTGTGTGAGACGTAGGGCGAGTTTGGTGCCAAAGGACAGAGTGATTGCCCGCCCATGAGAGAGCGTTGTGCAACCATGTCTGCACCACCGACGCTGTTTTAAAGGCTAAGACCCCCGATGTCTGTACCGGGAGCCAATCCGATGCCTGATGCCACCAGAGTCCCCCTGACTGATACCGGAATCTGAATGCAGACCCAGGGGAAGTTTGTCTTGTTTTCCAGTGGTGGCGTAGGGGCCCTTGGACTGTCCTGCCCCCACTGTTCGGAGCTGGCTGTCCGGAACCTGCCGTTCGTTCGGTGCAAAAGATGCCGGGGCTACGTGTTTCATGTGGAGCCATCAACTAAGTCTCCCTGTGAGTATCGAGTAGACTCGGTCACCAGAACAGTGAACGCGGATGAAGAGGTTCCATGGCCTGAACCCCCTTCAATTCTTGAACAGCAGGAACAGATAATGCAGGGGTAGAGTTTGGGAGGAAAGACGGGTGAAACCCAAAGTTAGACCAGCAGGATGTTTGGTTGGTAGCTGTATGAACCAAATTATTATACGCAAATTCTGTGTAGGGTAGCAGAGAGAACCAGTCAAGAGTTTGGTTCGTTCTCTCCGTCTGGCCGTTGCTTTGAGGGTGGTATGCCGAGGAGAGACAGACCCTTATTTCCAGTGCTTTAAAGAGTTATTTTCAAAATTTGGAGGTGGATTGGACCCCTCTTTTAGAGACGACATGTAGCCTTATTGTCACGTACCTGGTTGGAGGCCGAAATGCCGAGAGGGCTCCCCTTGCGGCTAAGTGCAGTACACCCCTGAGGTTGGGTACAGAGGGTGTAGTGCCCAGAGAAGCACAGGTTGCCAGATGGATCCAGGAGAGAAGAGCTGGTGAGTGTCTGAAGAATACTGGAGAATACAGTAAACACCGCTGGGCTGCAGTCTCTAGGAGTCCTCGGTAACACTTGGCAAGGTGTGCACAAAGAGCAACAGTGGAAGCCGGCTGGGGATCAAACACTGTGGATCCAGGCAGGAGATGCAGGTTTGCAGGAATGGAGACAAGCCAAGGTCTGGTGTTGGAAAACAGGCAGGAACAAATAACTGAAGCAAAGTCCGTGAAACAAGCTGGGATCGGGTGCTGGAGAAGGTAACAAGTCAGTAGAGCAAGCCAGGGGGTCAAACCAGGAGAGTGGATCAGACAGGTCAGGAACAAGCCGGGTCACAACAGGAAATCCAAACAGTAATAATACAGAGACTCAGGAACACAGGAAGGCTGACGACAATCCAGCAATTTGGATCAGACAGTGGCAGCCATTTATATACCAGCAGGTGGATCTTCCTGTCACATGATGAGCCTATGGCTTCCATTTCTTCTACTGGCAAGATTGCCAGTACTTCTTCTATGGCCATTTCTTCTACTGGCAAGATTGCCAGTACTTCTTCTATGGCCATTTCTTCTACTGGCAAGATTGCCAGTACTTCTACGGACATTTCCCTGACACTTATTATTTATTTTATAAAAATGTTAACTGTATCCAAGGCAGAGGGGGTGCCCACCATGGGCAAGAAGTGTGCCATTTTGGAAAGGCGGTCGACAACGACTAGGATGGAGGTAAAACCTTTTGAGGGAGGAAGATCGACAATGAAGTCCATAGAAACTTCAGCCCATGGGCGTTCTGGGATGGGTAAAGGTCTAAGTAGTCCCCAAGATTTGGTGTTAGCCCCTTTACTGCGCTGGCATGAAACACATGAGAGAATATACTCTTTACAGTCCTGTCTCCAACCAGGCCACCAAAAAGAACGGGCAACCAATTCAGAGTTTTCAGAGTCCTAAAGTGACCAGCCAGCTTATGATCATGAAGCATCTTTAAAGTCAGGGGTCTAGCCTCCATTGGGACAAATATGTTACCTTGGGACCAGAGCAAGTCATCTCGTTTTTACAAGAAGGATACCTCTGGGTCGGTACAATGGCTTGACGCCAACTTGATGGTGGTCATAAGATCAGTGTATGTAAGCAGAAGGAAGTTTTGCGGAGAAAAGATGGTGCTGGGTTCCGTTGACTGGGGAGATTCAGGGAACATCCGGGAGAGTGCGACTGCTTTCCCATTCTTGGAGCCGGGTCTGTACGAAATATAGAAGTTGAACCTAGAAAAGAATAGGGCCCAACGGGCTTGCCTGGGTCCAGTGCTGGGACAAGGCCATTTGGTGCCATGGGCGAAGATAGCAAATTGCGCCCCCCCCCCCCCCCGTTTTTTAAGATAGAATCAATGTTGTTTCAAAACAAGAATATACTTAAAGCAATTGAACAAAGGACTGTCCCCCCTTGGGTGGGACTTTGAAAGTCACAGACTCTGTGATGCGTAAAGAAGCAATAATTTATTACATAGAAAATGTCAATTGACAAAAGCTACAAATATTAAAAACCTACACCACCCATAGTGGTATACATATAAACAACAAAGCAAACAAAAACTGTACAACAAAACATAAATAACTGCAATGACACTGTAAACTTGCTGAAAACAGTTGCAAAAATGTCAAGTATACTCCTATGAAAAAGTTAGTATTGTGACATAATCACAAAGACACCTTTCTTGCTTTCATAGAAGCAAAGTCATCTATGACACGATCAAAATGTATCTCTTTTGCAATTGCATACTCAATAGAAAGTATACTGAGGTATGAAAGCCTGTCTTGACCATAGTTGACCGTAAATAATTTTTAATGAGTTTCAGCTTGCTAAAGCTCCTTTCACAAGATGCAACAGTAACAGGAAGAGTCAAAAAAATGTTCAACGCTGTTTCAATATTCGGATAACAAGCAGTAAGAGAATAGTCGTGTATTATCTGACACAGATCAAGGGGTGTTGCAGATTTTACATTTGACGGTATAGACTCAATGAAGAATTTAAAGCTTTCAATCTCGGCAGAGATTTCCAAGCCATCCAGATCTTCGTTATATTTGGAAGCCAAGTTAAATGCAGATTTTTGTAATTCTGTCACAGTCATTGTTACAAGAGCAGGGCCAGAGAGGAACTCAAAGTCCTGGGATGTTTCCATTAGTGTTTGTGACTTCCATGTCATGTCAGTGATGAGAACATCAAAAACCTGGTTGAAGTCAATTCTAAATAGTGTTGAGCAGAATATGCCATATTCGAATTCGCGATATATCTCGAATATATTGTCGAATATTCGTGATATATTCGCTAAATACGAATATTCGAGATATTTTTTGAAACCGAAATCATTGCGAATTTTCGCTATTGCGAATTGCGAATTGCGAATATTCGACAAATGCGGAGGGAGCACTCTGATTGGCTCAGCATATTCGTGATATGTTGCAATACAAAATAATTGAGAATATTCGGCAAATGTGTAAGGAGCACTCTGATTGGCTCAGAATATTCGTGATATATTGCAATACAAAATAATTGAGAATATTCGGCAAATACGGAAGGAGCACTCTGATTGGCTCAGAATATTCTTGATATTTTATCGAAATGTCACAAAATGCGAATGATAAATACCTTTCTTGAATTTCGACAGTAACACTCTGAAATCGAATATATGTGTAATTTTATTTAAAAACAGTATTTTGAATTTCTCGAGCGCGCTTGCGCAATCGCGCGAACAACACGCACGCGCGACTACTTCCTGGAACTTGGACACTTGCCAGTTTCATTTTCCATAGGTAGCTGTTCTTGGTCTATTTGCACAAGTTCAATTGGAAATATGGTTGGAAGCAACCTTTCAAGAGATGAAGAGAATATTTTGATCAGTGTGAGTATTTTAATTATCTTTACCTGCATTTTAGACTAGTTTAAAAGTTAGTATATAAGATCAGATATTAGTATTTCCCAAAAAATTTCTCTCCTGGTGTTACAAAACTACAAGTCCCAGCATGCCTGTACAGCTGCAGACACCCTGCTTGGTAAATGTGTATTTAGGCACTTTCCTTGCTATTTTGCATAATGAATTTAACATGTTGTGCACACCGGGCTAATTTGTTCAGATTTGTTGTTTACGAGACTAAAACTTTTTTTTGGCTAGAAAATTACTTAAAACCCCCAAACATTATATATATATTTTTTAATAACACCCTAGAGCAGGGGTCTCCAAACTTTTTACTTCGAGGGCCACATTCTATATTTTACTCATATCCGCGGGCCGGAAAAATAATTTTACTAAATAAATCCACAGTAGAAGAAGAATAGCATTTTACTTACTGTTGACCGCAGAACTGGATGATGGTCCCGTCGTCTAATAAAACGATGGAGCATCATTCAGCGGGTTTAACTACCAGCGTGCATTGAGGTTTTACATCCGTGTCCTCACCAGTCTCCCCCACATCTGTGTCCCCACATTGGTGTCCCCATACATCTGTGTCCCCACAATGGTGTCCCCATACATCTGTGTCATCACATTGGTGTCCCCATACATCTGTTTCATCACATTGGTGTCCCCATACATCTGTTTCATCACATTGGTGTCCCCATACATCGGTGTCATCACATTGGTGTCCCCATACATCTGTGTCATCACATTGGTGTCCCCACACATCTGTGTCATCACATTGGTGTCCCCATACATCTGTGTCATCACACTGGTGTCCCCACACATCTGTCTCCTCACATTGGTGTCCCCATACATCTGTGTCATCACACTGGTGTCCCCATACATCTGTCTCCTCACATTGGTGTCCCCATACATCTGTGTCATCACATTGGTGTCCCCATACATCTGTGTCATCACATTGGTGTCCCCATACATCTGTCTCCTCACATTGGTGTCCCCATACATCTGTCTCCTCACATTGGTGTCCCCATACATCTGTGTCATCACATTGGTGTCCCCATACATCTGTGTCCCCACATTGGTGTCCCCATACATCTGTGTCATCACATTGGTGTTCCCATACATCTGTGTCCCCACATTGGTGTCCCCATACATCTGTCCCCACATTGTTGTCCCCATACATCTGTGTCCCCACATTGGTGTCTCCATACATCTGTGTCCCCACATTGGTGTCCCCATACATCTGTGTCATCACATTGGTGTCCCCACACATCTGAGCACCCCACCAGTCTCCTCATACACTGTTGTCCCCACACATCTGTGTCCCCACACTGGTGTCCCCACACATCTGTGCCCCCCACCAGTCTCCTCATACACTTTTGTCCCCATACATCTGTGTCATCACACTGGTGTCCCCACACATCTGTCTCCTCACATTGGTGTCCCCATACATCTGTGTCCCCACACTGGTGTCCCCACACATCTGTCTCCTCACATTGGTGTCCCCATACATCTGTGTCATCACATTGGTGTCCCCATACATCTGTGTCATCACATTGGTGTCCCCATACATCTGTCTCCTCACATTGGTGTCCCCATACATCTGTCTCCTCACATTGGTGTCCCCATACATCTGTGTCATCACATTGGTGTCCCCATACATCTGTGTCATCACATTGGTGTCCCCATACATCTGTGTCATCACATTGGTGTCCCTATACATCTGTGTTATCACATTGGTGTTCCCATACATCTGTGTCCCCACATTGGTGTCCCCATACATCTGTGTCATCACATTGGTGTTCCCATACATCTGTGTCCCCACATTGGTGTCCCCATACATCTGTGTCCCCACATTGGTGTCCCCATACATCTTTGTCATCACATTGGTGTCCCCACACATCTGAGCACCCCACCAGTCTTCCCATACACTGTTGTCCCCACACATCTGTGTCCCCACACTAGTGTCCTCACACATCTGTGCCCCCCACCAGTCTCCTCATACACTTTTGTCCCCACACATCTGTGTCCCCACACTGGTGTCCCCACACATCTGTGCCCCCCACCAGTCTCCTCATACACTTTTGTCCCCATACATCTGTGTCATCACACTGGTGTCCCCACACATCTGTCTCCTCACATTGGTGTCCCCATACATCTGTGTCCCCACACTGGTGTCCCCACACATCTGTCTCCTCACATTGGTGTCCCCATACATCTGTGTCATCACATTGGTGTCCCCATACATGTCTCCTCACATTGGTGTCCCCATACATCTGTTTCATCACATTGGTGTCCCTATACATCTGTGTCATCACATTGGTGTCCCCATACATCTGTGTCCCCACATTGGTGTCCCCATACATCTGTGTCATCACATTGGTGTTCCCATACATCTGTGTCCCCACATTGGTGTCCCCATACATCTGTGTCCTCACATTGGTGTCCCCATACATCCGTGTCATCACATTGGTGTCCCCATACATCTGTTTTTTGGCAGAATTTCGGAACATGCTTTACAAGCGCTCTGATTGGCTCATTCTGAAATCGAATATTCGAGATATTTTATCGAAATGTCACAAAATGCGAATGATAAATACCTTTCTTGAATTTCGACAGTAACACTCTGAAATCGAATATATGTGTAATTTTATTTAAAAACAGTATTTTGAATTTCTCGAGCGCGCTTGCGCAATCGCGCGAACAACACGCACGCGCGACTACTTCCTGGAACTTGGACACTTGCCAGTTTCATTTTCCATAGGTAGCTGTTCTTGGTCTATTTGCACAAGTTCAATTGGAAATATGGTTGGAAGCAACCTTTCAAGAGATGAAGAGAATATTTTGATCAGTGTGAGTATTTTAATTATCTTTACCTGCATTTTAGACTAGTTTAAAAGTTAGTATATAAGATCAGATATTAGTATTTCCCAAAAAATTTCTCTCCTGGTGTTACAAAACTACAAGTCCCAGCATGCCTGTACAGCTGCAGACACCCTGCTTGGTAAATGTGTATTTAGGCACTTTCCTTGCTATTTTGCATAATGAATTTAACATGTTGTGCACACCGGGCTAATTTGTTCAGATTTGTTGTTTACGAGACTAAAACTTTTTTTTGGCTAGAAAATTACTTAAAACCCCCAAACATTATATATATATTTTTTAATAACACCCTAGAGCAGGGGTCTCCAAACTTTTTACTTCGAGGGCCACATTCTATATTTTACTCATATCCGCGGGCCGGAAAAATAATTTTACTAAATAAATCCACAGTAGAAGAAGAATAGCATTTTACTTACTGTTGACCGCAGAACTGGATGATGGTCCCGTCGTCTAATAAAACGATGGAGCATCATTCAGCGGGTTTAACTACCAGCGTGCATTGAGGTTTTACATCCGTGTCCTCACCAGTCTCCCCCACATCTGTGTCATCACATTGGTGTCCCCATACATCTGTGTCATCACATTGGTGTCCCCATACATCTGTGTCATCACATTGGTGTCCCCATACATCTGTTTCATCACATTGGTGTCCCCATACATCTGTGTCATCACATTGATGTCCCCACACATCTGTGCCCCCCACCAGTCTCCTCATACACTTTTGTCCCCACACATCTGTGTCCCCACACTGGTGTCCCCACACATCTGTCTCCTCACATTGGTGTCCCCATACATCTGTGTCATCACATTGGTGTCCCCATACATCTGTGTCCCCACACTGGTGTCCCCACACATCTGTCTCCTCACATTGGTGTCCCCATACATCTGTGTCATCACATTGGTGTCCCAATACATCTGTGTCATCACATTGGTGTCCCCATACATCTGTCTCCCCACATTGGTGTCCCCATACATGTGTCCCCACCAGTCTCCCCACAAATCTCTGTCCACACACTGTTGTCCCCACACATCTGTTACCCCACCAGTCTCCCCACAAATCTGTGTCCCCACACTGTTGTCCCCACACATCTGTTACCCCACCAGTCTCCTTATACATCTGTGTCCCCACATTGGTGTCCCCATACATGTGTCCCCACCAGTCTCACCACAAATCTGTGTCATCACATTGGTGTTCCCATACATCTGTGTCCTCACATTGGTGTCCCCATACATCTGTGTCCCCACCAATCTCCCCACACATCTGTGACCCCACACTGGTGTCCCTACACATCTGTGTCCACACCAGTGTCCTCATACATCTGTGCCCCCACACTGGTGTCCCCACAATTATGTGTCCCCACACTGTTGTCCCCACACATCTGTTAGCCCACCAGTCTCCTCATACATCTGTGTCCCCACATCGGTGTCCCCACACATTTGTGTCCCCACCAGTCTCCCCACACATCTATGTCCCCACACATCTGTGTCCCCACATCTGTGTGCCCACACTGGTGTCCCCACACATCTGTGGCCCCACCAGTCTCCTCATACATCTGTGCCCCCACATTGGTGGGGACTCAGATGTATGGGGACACCCATGTGGGGACACAGATGTATGAGGAGAGTGGTGGGGGTCACAGATGTGTGGGGACACCAGTGTGGGGACCCAGATGTGTGAGGACACAAGTGTGGGGACATAGATGTGTTGGGAGACTGGTGGGGGCACACATGAAGTGTGGGGACACCCATGTGGGTAAACAGATGTATGAGGAGACTGCTGGGGACACAGATGTATGAGGAGACTGGTGGGGGTCACACATGTGTGGGGACACCAGTGTGGGGACCCAGATGTGTGAGGACACAAGTGTGGGGACATAGATGTGTGGGGAGACTGGTGGGGACACTGATGTGGGGACACAGATGTATGAGGAGACTGCTGGGGACATAGATTTATGAGGACACTGTTGGGGACACCGATGTGTGGGGACACAAGTGTGGGAACACTGATTTGTGGGGAGACTGTTGGGGATACAGATGTATGGGGACACTAATGTGGGGACACAGAACTATGAGGAGACTGGTGGGGCAACAGATGTGTGGAGACACAAGTGTGGGGACACTGATTTGTGGGGAGGCTGGTGGGGACACAGATGTATGGGGACACCTGTCTCCCCACAAATCAGTGTCCCCACACTTGTGTCCCCACACATCTGTGACTCCACCAGTCTCCTCATACATCTATGTCCCCACACATCTGTGACTCCACCAGTCTCCCCATAAATCAGTGTCCCAACACTTGTGTCCCCACACATCTGTGTCCACACACTGGTATCCCCACACATCTGGCTCCCCACACTGGTGTCCCCACAATTATCTGTCCCCACACTGTTGTCCCCACACATCTATCCCCACACATCTGTTTCCCTACCAGTCTCCTCATACATCTGTGTCCCCACATTGGTGTCCCCATACATCTGTGGGCCCAATAGTCTCACCACACATCTGTGCCCCATTAGGGCACCCCCTACTGCTGTCCCCATTAAACCCCCCTCCACTGGTGTCCCCATAAGAGCACCCCCCCACTGGTGTCCCCATTAGAGAACCCCCCCACTGGTGTCCCCTTTAGAGAACCCCCCCACTGGTGTCCCCATAAGAGCACCACCCCCTACTTGTCACTTGTATCCCCATTAGAGCACCTCCCACTTGTGTCCCCATGAGAATTATCAGCACCCTGAAGTTTGTGCCATATCAGAGCCATTCAGCCACCCTCCACAGTAGTGTACAGTAATCATCTCGCATCAGCCCCCCTCCCTCCTCCATGCATGTGTACTTTACTAGCGCGTCAGACATTACACACACTGGCTGTTCAGACCTGCTGCACTTCCCGACTCCCGCCACGCCTTAATACACACTCGTTACTGGTTAACAGCGAGGCGGGAGGGGGAGCAGGGCGTTGTGGCAACGGGTCTAAAACAAATCATTGGCTGCTAGGATGCCCGTGGACCCAGCAGCCTACACAAACACAGTGAGACGCCGGGAGAGATTGCGGGACCTGCGCTGCATATTGCTAGGGACGAATATTCAGTGCAGGTTCCACAACTAACAGGTGGACCAGTGACTCCAGCTGCGTGCCGGAGAAAATGGCCTGGCGGGCCAGATGTGGCCCGCCGGCCGTACTTTGGAGACCCCTACCCTAGAGAATGAAATGGTAATCATTGCAATATTTCTTGCCACACCGTATTTGCGCAGCGGTCTTACAAGCGCTGTTTTTTTGGAAAAAAATATTTTTTTTTGAATTTGAAAATAACACAACAATAAATTTTGCCCAATTTTTTTAGATTTTGCGAAAGACAAAGTTACGCCGAGTAAAATGATACCCAACATGTCACGCTCAAAAATTCTGCCCGCTCGTGGCATGGCGTCAAACTTTCACCCTTAAAAATTTCTCGATAGGTGATTATTTAATAATTCAACAGGTTGCATTTTTTCAGCTAAAGAGTAGCTCTAGGGCTAAAATTATTGCTCTTGCTCTAACGATCGCGCCGATACCTCACTTGTGTTGTTTGAACACCATTTTCATATGCGGGCGCTACTCGCTTATGCGTCGCTGTTTCCTAAACGGAAGCCTACAGCTGTTGCAAAACAACTCCCCGTTATTATCGGACAGCCATTAACTGTCCAGCCATGCTCCTAGTTAAAGTATAATTGTTGTACAGCTGGTGACGGGGAGCTACATGGTATATCAGAGCATGCTGGTAGTTGTAGTTTTTTAATAACATCAACTCCATTATTTGTTCTAAATTAATTCATCTAAAAGTCTAAAAAATGGCAAGATATAAAATCTGTCATGTTAACCCTGTCATTGATTAATAAGGCGAGAATGCTCTCAATGTTGAATACCATAGATTTCCGTCATATATCCATAAGGTTTTAAACAAAAGTATTATAATATACTTTGTTCTTCATCTTGCAGAGGTTCCTGGAAACGGGGTATGATAACCTGCAGAGTCAGGCAGAAAAGAAGGAGGTGGTGAGCTCTGTCCTAGAACAACTAGCAGGACATCCTGGCGGGCCACCGGATCGCATGGCCATTGTCAAAAAGTGGTCCGACCTGAAAAGGCGGCATATGGACCGGGTCAGGCGTCTCCGTGCAAAATTTCACCCAGGTAAGTTATTGTTGACAGTTATGTTTTTTTTATCTATAGTGTATTTTGTGCGTGTACTCTAGAGAGGAGACGGACTGCAGGATTTGGGAGTAGACAGCCCTCCCCCAGAGGCAATATGCCACCTTTCTCCCTGCCCCTGTTGACAATGGCGTGTGAGAGGGGGTCCTCACATACAGCCCGTCCTACCTGCTCCGCTTTGAAGGCCAACGTGGCAGAGGGACTCCCTATAAGGTAGTGAGAGGATTTGCCCGCTCAAACAGCCCCGTTAGTCCTTCGCCTCTCTTTTTAGAGACCGCGTGGTCAGAGTGCGCGCATGTTAACCCAATTTTCTAGTGCGCGTGTAAGTGTGGTGGTTTTTGTGGGAGGGGGGTAGGCGTACTAAGCGCAGGCTTACCTCGCATAGCACTCCCACCGGAGGCCGGGCTGAGACCACCAAACTCAATTGACATGTAGCCGAGAGCGGGATCAGAACCCCTAGCTGCAGAGGTGAATGGCTTGTCAGCGCAGTGGCAATCGCGTTGACCCACCGCAGCTCCTTTGTTGACAGTTATTTAAGGTCATATGTAATTAATGTAAGGGCAGATGTTATTAACCCAGACGCCATGTTGTGGTAACATATATCACCACCAGCCAAGGTATTCATAGCACTGTTGAAAAAAGACATGGGACAGCAGACAGCAACACAGAAGTTATGTGGGAACATACATTTCACATTGCTTTGCATGGGACTTTATACAAAAACCACGACCATCACAAATGGGGGTAGTTAATGGATAAATTAACTATCCTATGCTTTAAGTGGACGTGTAAGTAACATGTGACTAAGTGTTATCGAAATATCTACAGCTGTTATGAAGTAACACGTATTTCCCATAGAGTTGAATGGGAATTTAAAGAAAAACCACCACCATGGCAAATGGGGGAGGGTAAGGCTTAAATCACCTATACAATGTTGGTGGCTGACATATAAGTAACCTGTGTGCCAAGTTTCATGTAAATATCTTTCGCCGTTTGGACATGATGCTGGAACATACATACATACATACAGACACGTTGAGTTTTATATATATAGATTCCCACTAAATTCCTGTGTTAGGCGTGGGGTTTTCATAGTAATCCCGTGTGGTCCATCAGGCCCTTTTTTTTTAACATGATATAGTCTGAACAAAACAAAGGAGACAAAAACAGCTCATTTTACCATGGTGGCATGCCAGCTCACGCTCAGTTCCCTGTAGTGCCCACAAGACCCTTTAATATAACATTTTCCCATTGGTTAACTGTCTATATAAATTAATTTGTATTCACATACAATACAGCAGAGCACACCGAATTTGCATACGTCATTATAAAATATTTTTCTAATATATGAACATTGTGTTATTCTAGGAGCTCCGCTACCAACTGTGCGCAGCAAGCGCAAAAGATGCCAGGACACTGATGAGGAGGAAGAAGAGGAGGATGTTCTAGAGGAGGATGTGCCAGAGGAGGATGAGGCACAGGAGGAGAGGGATGAGGAGGATCAGCCAGGGACCTCCCACTCGCCAGCCACCGCTCCTGTTGTGGAGCATGTACCCCCCCAAAACAATCCCGAGTTTGACGATATGCTGGTCGCTGGAGAGGTGGAGGTGGTGCAAATTGAAGGTCCGGTGAGCATCGTTCAGGAAGGTAAATATGTGCACAAAGATTAATAACATTTCAACAATAAAATGTAGATATAAAAATGTAGAACATATAAAGCGCACCCGTCAGATTGCAGAACCATAATATGGTATTTATGATAGAAGTATACAGGTAGTGCAGAATTATTAGGCAAGTTGTATTTTTGAGGATTAATTTTATTATTAAACAACAACCATGTTCTCAATGAACCTCAAAAACTCATTAATATCAAAGCTGAATATTTTTGAAAGTAGTTTTTATTTTGTTTTTAGTGTTAGCTATTTTAGGGGGGTATCTGTGCATGCAGGTGAGTACTATTACTGTGCTGAATTATTAGGCAACCTAACAAAAAACAAATATATATACCCATTTCAATTATTTATTGTTAACAGTGAAACCAATATAACATCTCAACATTCCAAAATATACATTTCTGTCATTCAAAAACAAAAACAAATCAGTGACCAATATAGCCACCTTTCTTTGCAAGGACACTCATGCAGCCTGCCATCCATGGATTCTGTCAGTGTTTTTATGTGTTCACCATCAACATTGCGTGCAGCAACAACCGCAGCCTCCCAGACAATGTTCAGAGAGGTGTACTCTTTTCCCTCCTTGTAAATCTCACATTTGATGATGGACCACAGGTTCTTCTCAATGGGGTTCAGATCAGGTGAACAAGGAGGCCATGTCATTAGTTTTTTTTCTTTAATACACTTTCTTGCCAGGCACCCTGTGGAGTACTTGGACGCGTGTGCTGAAGCATTGTCCTGCATGAAAATCATGTTTTTATTGAAGGATGCAGACTTCTTCCTGTACCACTGCTTGAAGAAGGGGTCTTCCAGAAACTGGCAGTAGGACTGGGAGTTGAGCTTCACTCCATCCTCAACCCCAAAAGGCCCCACAAGCTCATCTTTGATGATACCAGCCCAAACCAGTACTCCACCTCCACCTTGCTGGCGTCTGAGGCGGACTGGAGCTCTCTGCCCTTTACCAATCCAGCCACTGGCCCATTCCTTTTTGTCCATCAAAACTCACTCTCATTTCAGCAGTCCATACAACGGTAGAAAAATCAGTCCTGAGATATTTCTTGGCCCAGTCTTGACGTTTCAGCTTGTGGGTCTTGTTGAGTAGTGGTCGTCTTTCAGCCTTTCTTAACTTGGCCATGTCTCTGAGTATTGCACACCTTGTGCTTTTGTGCACTCCAGTGATCTTGCAGCTCTGAAATATGGCCAAACTGGTGGCAAGTGGCATCTTGGCAGCTGCACGCTTGACTTTTCTCAGTTCATGGGCAGTTATTTTGCGCCTTGGTATTTCCACACGCCTCTTGCGACCCTGTTGACTATTTAGAATGAAATGCTTGATTGTTCGATGATCACGCTTCAGAAGCTTTTCAATTTTAAGAGTGCTGCATGCCTCTGCAAGATATCACACTATTTTTGCCTTTTCTGAGACTGTCAAGTCCTTCTTTTGACCCATTTTGCCAAAGGAAAGGAAGTTGACTAATAATTATGCACACCTGATATACTGTAGAGTGTTGATGTCATTAGACCACACACCTTCTCATTACAGAGTTGTACATTACCTAATATGCCTAATTGGTATTAGGCTTTCAAGCCTATACAGCTTGGAGTAAGACAACATGCATAAAGAGGATGATGTGGTCCAATTACTCATTTGCCTAATAATTCTGCACTCCCGGTCTGTGCTAGACACATAACAAGTGTATAGACATGATAATGATTGATTAATAAGCAACAGAAATGTTTTATGTATTTGTTAACGGTCTTTGAAAACAAATTTTTTTTCCTTATATCCTAACAGCTACAATCCAATTGAGCGGTAGGAATGCAGCTCGGATGAAAATGTGTGAAAAAGTAAGGGCTAATAACAGGCAAATTAAGTATCTTTCAAATCAAAATGAACAAATAGAGAAGGAGATGGACAAAATGGATGCAAAAGACAAAGAAACCCTGAAACGCCTGAAGACTCACCTTCACTTGTAATATTGTGTTTAATAAAAAGTTTTATTTGTTTGAAATGTTTCCTTTGTTTTTGAGATAGATTTTTAGGTTTTTCAACACATCTAACTTCACATCTAACACATCAACATCAACATCAACACATCTAACTTCATAAGAAGTAAAATCATTTTATAATATTATTTTATTTAACACAAAAATAGGAGAAACTAAAGTACACAGACACAGTCACGACGAACACAAAGTAAACTGTTGAAAAATGAACATAACAAAAGCAACAATAGATATAGATATAGAGAGAGAGAGCAAGAAAGAGAGAGAGAGAGAGTGCAGATTTGCGCTTGCATACAGGCCAATGGTTGCAGTATAAAGGCCGCAAATCAGGGCTAAACATAAAGTTTATTTTTTTAGTTACACTTGCTGTTACGATCCTGTCTGGTAGCTTGTAGCGGAGGCTCTTGGTGGATACGCTGTGCCAGAGAGGTCATGAAGCATTACTCAGCATGGAGGCAGCAGCAGTAGTATTAAAATGTAATGTAACTAGAAAAGATACAATTTTAGGGTAAATTGTGCGGCATGGTCTTGCCTCCACCAATACAACTGACTGCATACGGTGCCCCTAGAGATGAAAATGTGATCCAACCGTGTGTCAATCCAGTTCGGTCCATTGCCCCATCAAAAACTGCTCCATCAAAAACTAGCCCATCAAAACTGCACCTTAAAAACTAGGGCTGCGCATCTTCACCCGTCTCACGATTCGATGCAATTTCGATTATCAAGTCCACGATTCGATTTGATTCCGCGATGCATCACGATGCATCACGATTGCAGCGCAAGTGAGCATGGCTCTCCCCCCAAAATACTAAAGGAGATTATCAGAGACTGCAGACATTGTACAAGAAATAGTCAGAGACTGCAGACATAGTACATGAGATGGTCAGAGACTGCAGACATAGTACAGGAGATTGTCAGAGACTGCAGACATAGTACATGAGATGGTCAGACTGCAGACATAGTACATGAGATGGTCAGAGACTGCAGACATAGTACATGAGATGGTCAGACTGCAGACATAGTACAGGAGATTGACAGAGACTGCAGACATAGTACAGGAGATGGTCAGACTGCATACATAGTACATGAGATGGTCAGACTGCAGACATAGTACATGAGATGGTCAGACTGCAGACATAGTACATGAGATGGTCAGAGACTGCAGACATAGTACATGAGATGGTCAGACTGCAGACATAGTACATGAGATGGTCAGACTGAAGACATAGTACATGAGATGGTCAGACTGCAGACATAGTACAGGAGATTGTCAGAGACTGCAGACATAGTACATGAGATGGTCAGACTGCAGACATAGTACATGAGATGGTCAGAGACTGCAGACATAGTGCATGAGATGGTCAGAGACTGCAGACATAGTACATGAGATGGTCAGACTGCAGACATAGTACATGAGATGGTCAGAGACTGCAGACATAGTACATGAGATGGTCAGACTGCAGACATAGTACAGGAGATTGTCAGAGACTGCAGACATAGTACATGAGATGGTCAGACTGCAGACATAGTACATGAGATGGTCAGACTGAAGACATAGTACATGAGATGGTCAGACTGCAGACATAGTACATGAGATGGTCAGAGACTGCAGACATAGTACATGAGATGGTCAGACTGCAGAAATAGTACATGAGATGGTCAGACTGAAGACATAGTACATGAGATGGTCAGACTGAAGACATAGTACATGAGATGGTCAGACTGCAGACATAGTACATGAGATGGTCAGAGACTGCAGACATAGTACATGAGATGGTCAGAGACTGCAGACATAGTACATGAGATGGTCAGACTGAAGACATAGTACATGAGATGGTCAGACTGAAGACATAGTACATGAGATGGTCAGACTGCAGACATAGTACATGAGATGGTCAGAGACTGCAGACATAGTACATGAGATGGTCAGAGACTGCAGACATAGTACATGAGATGGTCAGACTGAAGACATAGTACATGAGATGGTCAGACTGCAGACATAGTACATGAGATGGTCAGACTGCAGACATAGTACAGGAGATTGTCAGAGACTGCAGACATAGTACAGGAGATGGTCAGACTGCAGACATAGTACATGAGATGGTCAGAGACTGCAGACATAGTACATGAGATGGTCAGACTGCAGACATAGTACAGGAGATTGTCAGAGACTGCAGACATAGTACATGAGATGGTCAGACTGCAGACATAGTACAGGAGATTGTCAGAGACTGCAGACATAGTACAGGAGATTGTCATAGACTGCAGACATAGTACATGAGATGGTCAGAGACTGCAGACATAGTACATGAGATGGTCAGACTGCAGACATAGTACATGAGATGGTCAGACTGAAGACATAGTACATGAGATGGTCAGACTGCAGACATAGTACAGGAGATTGTCAGAGACTGCAGACATAGTACATGAGATGGTCAGACTGCAGACATAGTACATGAGATGGTCAGAGACTGCAGACATAGTGCATGAGATGGTCAGAGACTGCAGACATAGTACATGAGATGGTCAGACTGCAGACATAGTACATGAGATGGTCAGAGACTGCAGACATAGTACATGAGATGGTCAGACTGCAGACATAGTACAGGAGATTGTCAGAGACTGCAGACATAGTACATGAGATGGTCAGACTGAAGACATAGTACATGAGATGGTCAGACTGCAGACATAGTACATGAGATGGTCAGACTGCAGACATAGTACAGGAGATTGTCAGAGACTGCAGACATAGTACAGGAGATGGTCAGACTGCAGACATAGTACATGAGATGGTCAGAGACTGCAGACATAGTACATGAGATGGTCAGACTGCAGACATAGTACAGGAGATTGTCAGAGACTGCAGACATAGTACATGAGATGGTCAGACTGCAGACATAGTACAGGAGATTGTCAGAGACTGCAGACATAGTACAGGAGATTGTCATAGACTGCAGACATAGTACATGAGATGGTCAGAGACTGCAGACATAGTACATGAGATGGTCAGAGACTGCAGACATAGTACATGAGATGGTCAGAGACTGCAGACATAGTACAGGAGATTGTCATAGACAGCAGACATAGTACAGGAGATTGTCAGAGACTGCAGACATAGTACATGAGATGGTCAGACTGCAGACATAGTACATGAGATGGTCAGACTGAAGACATAGTACATGAGATGGTCAGAGACTGCAGACATAGTACATGAGATGGTCAGAGACTGCAGACATAGTACATGAGATGGTCAGAGACTGCAGACATAGTACAGGAGATTGTCAGAGACTGCAGACATAGTACAGGAGATTGTCATAGACTGCAGACATAGTACATGAGATGGTCAGAGACTGCAGACATAGTACATGAGATGGTCAGAGACTGCAGACATAGTACATGAGATGGTCAGAGACTGCAGACATAGTACAGGAGATTGTCATAGACAGCAGACATAGTACAGGAGATTGTCAGAGACTGCAGACATAGTACATGAGATGGTCAGACTGCAGACATAGTACATGAGATGGTCAGACTGAAGACATAGTACATGAGATGGTCAGACTGCAGACATAGTACAGGAGATTGTCAGAGACTGCAGACATAGTACATGAGATGGTCAGACTGCAGAAATAGTACATGAGATGGTCAGAGACTGCAGACATAGTACATGAGATGGTCAGAGACTGCAGACATAGTACATGAGATGGTCAGACTGCAGACATAGTACATGAGATGGTCAGAGACTGCAGACATAGTACATGAGATGGTCAGACTGCAGACATAGTACAGGAGATTGTCAGAGACTGCAGACATAGTACATGAGATGGTCAGACTGCAGACATGTACTATGTCTGCAGTCTCTGACTATCTCCTGTACTATGTCTGCAGTCTCTGACCATCTCCTGTACTATGTCTGCAGTCTCTGACCATCTCCTGTACTATGTCTGCAGTCTATGACAATCTCCTGTACTATGTCTGCAGTCTCTGACCATCTCCTGTACTATGTCTGCAGTCTCTGACCATCTCATGTACTATGTCTGCAGTCTCTGACCATCTCATGTACTATGTCTGCAGTCTGACCATCTCATGTACTATGTCTGCAGTCTGACCATCTCATGTACTATGTCTTCAGTCTGACCATCTCATGTACTAGGTCTGCAGTCTGAACATCTCATGTACTATGTCTGCAGTCTCTGTCAATCTCCTGTACTATGTCTGCAGTCTGACCATCTCATGTACTATGTCTGCAGTCTCTGACCATCTCATGTACTATGTCTGCAGTCTGACCATCTCATGTACTATGTCTGCAGTCTGACCATCTCATGTACTATGTCTTCAGTCTGACCATCTCATGTACTATGTCTGCAGTCTGAACATCTCATGTACTATGTCTGCAGTCTCTGTCAATCTCCTGTACTATGTCTGCAGTCTGACCATCTCATGTACTATGTCTGCAGTCTCTGACCATCTCATGTACTATGTCTGCAGTCTCTGACAATCTCCTGTACTATGTCTGCAGTCTCTGACAATCTCCTGTACTATGTCTGCAGTCTGACCATCTCATGTACTATGTCTTCAGTCTGACCATCTCATGTACTATGTCTGCAGTCTGAACATCTCATGTACTATGTCTGCAGTCTCTGACAATCTCCTGTACTATGTCTGCAGTCTGACCATCTCATGTACTATGTCTGCAGTCTCTGACCATCTCATGTACTATGTCTGCAGTCTGACCATCTCCTGTACTATGTCTGCGGTCTCTGACAATCTCCTGTACTATGTCTGCAGTCTGACCATCTCATGTACTATGTCTGCAGTCTGACCATCTCATGTACTATGTCTTCAGTCTGACCATCTCATGTACTATGTCTGCAGTCTGAACATCTCATGTACTATGTCTGCAGTCTCTGTCAATCTCCTGTACTATGTCTGCAGTCTGACCATCTCATGTACTATGTCTGCAGTCTCTGACCATCTCAGGTACTATGTCTGCAGTCTGACCATCTCATGTACTTTGTCTGCAGTCTGACCATCTCATGCACTATGTCTGCAGTCTCTGACAATCTCCTGTACTATGTCTGCTGTATATGACAATCTCCTGTACTATGTCTGCAGTCTCTGACCATCTCATGTACTATGTCTGCAGTCTCTGACCATCTCATGTACTATGTCTGCAGTCTATGACAATCTCCTGTACTATGTCTGCAGTCTATGACCATCTCATGTACTATGTCTGCAGTCTATGACCATCTCATGTACTATGTCTGCAGTCTGACCATCTCATGTACTATGTCTGCAGTCTCTGACAATCTCCTGTACTATGTCTGCAGTCTATGACAATCTCCTGTACTATGTCTGCAGTCTCTGACAATCTCCTGTACTATGTCTGCAGTCTCTGACCATCTCCTGTACTATGTCTGCAGTCTCTGACCATCTCATGTAACAGGAGATGGTCAGACTGCAGACATAGTACATGAGATGGTCAGTGAGATGGTCAGACTGCAGACATAGTACAGGAGATGGTCAGAGACTGCAGACATAGTACATCTAAACACGTGGGCAGGACTTTACAGCGTCAGTAGTGACCATAGTAGTCCGTAGTGTCAAATAACTAGTGACATAGGTGTCGTGAGCAGCAGCAGTATTAGTAGCAGTAGACAATATAGTGTGTAATGACTCGGGAAAGAGCAGCCATGAACAGCAGCAGCAGCAGCAGTGGTAATAGTAGTATAGAGTGGCAAATAACTTTTGACATAGGTGTCTTCAATGATGCAGAGGACTGATGGGAGAAAGTCATGTGGTCAGATGAGACCATAATATAACTTTTTGGTCATAATTCCACTAACCGTGTTTGGAGGAAGAAGAATGATGAGTAACATGCCAAGAACGCCATCCCTACTGTGAAGCATGGGTGTGGTAGCATCATGCTTTGGGGGTGTTTTTGTGCACATGGGACAGGGTTACTGCATTATAATAAGGACAGGATGTTCGGGGCCATGTATTGCGAGATTTTGGGCAACAACCTCTTTCCCTCAGTTATAGCTTTGAAGATGGGTCGAGGCTGGGTCTTCCAACATGACAATGACCCAAAGCACACAGCCAGCATAACCAAGGAGTGGCTCTGTAAGGAGCATATCAAGGTTCTGGCGTGGCCTAGCCAGTCTCCAGACCTAAACCCAATAGTGAATTTTTGGAGGGAGCTCAAACTCGGGTTTTCACAGCGATAGCTCAGAAAACTGACTCATGTAGAGAAGATCTGTGTGGAGGAGTGGGTCAAATATCCCTCCTACAGTGTGTGCAAAGCTGGTAAAAAACTACAAGAAAGGTTTGTCCGCTGTAATTGCAAACACAGCCTACTCTACCAAATATTTACATTGATTTACTCAGGTGTTCAAATAATTTTTTTCAGCACTGTAAATAGATCAGGGAATGCATGACAAGGGACCCTTCAGTGCCCTGAACCGACGGCGGGTGCCAGAAACTCACCGCCGATCCAGGACTCATTCATCTTTATGAATGTGAGTCTGTCCACGGAGTCTGTGGACAGACGGGTCCTCTTGTCCGTGACCACCCCACCTGCCGCGCTGAATGTCCGCTCAGATAGTACGCTGGAGGGGGGGCAAGACAATAGCTCCAGCGCATACTGAGCGAGCTCGCGGCAGGTGTCCAATCTGGCAACCCAGTACTCCATGGGGTCGTCGGTATTCATACTCTCCGAAGCACCGGCGGACGCCATGTAATCTGCCACCATGTGGGCCAGACGCTGGTGGTGACTGCTTCTGCTGCTGCTGGTACTGGGTTGATCCGATTGGAAGAACATCCTCATCTCTTCCATTAGGTCCCCTGCTCGGCTGCTGCTGGGTGCAGACACCTGCTGGGTGAGATGAGGGGCGACAACTGGAGGACGGGGAGTTGCCTGCTCCAAACGGCTGACAATGCCTGCCTGCAGTTCCTCCATCCGGCGCTGCCTCCGACTGGCTGGGATGAACTGCTCCACTTTCCCCTTGCACCTGGGATCCAAAAGGGTGGCCATCCAATAATCATCCCTGCCCTTGATGGTCTTAACCCGGGGGTCCCTCCTGAGGCATCTCAGCATGTGGGCAGCCATGGGGAAGAGCGCAGCCCGCTGGGACTCCTCACTGCTGCCCAGGTCAATGAGGTCAGACTCTTCTTCCCTGAGGCGCTGCTGATCACGCTCAGAGCTGCCCAACCCCCGGACTATCGGTGCCCCCAACACCTGCTGTCCCTCCTGGCCAGGCCCTGACTCCAGGACGACACCAGCAACCTCGTCCTCATCATCATCATCCTCCTCCTCCTCCTCGTCCTGGCCCTGGTCTCGGTGGAGCAGTGCTGCCTCCTCCTGCTCCACCAAGGCACTCTCCCCAGCTTCGAGCAGGCGATCTAGTGTCCTCTCCAGCACGAACACTATAGGGAGCACGTCATTAAGGCCGACATGCTCCCTGCTGACCATCTTGGTCGCCTGCTCAAAAGGGCCCAACACCTGGCAGACCTGGTGTATCTGCCCCCACTCCGCACAGGTGATGTACGGGAGTGTTGATGCTGGGCCGGCAGTGGGTTGCTCCAGCAGGTACTGCCTCACCGCCCTTCGCTGCTCCCACAACCTCTCCAGCATTTGGAGGGTGGAGTTCCACCGCGTTACACTGTCCACAATCAGCCTGTGAGGGGGCAGCCTGTTGACCCGCTGCCACTTGGACAGGGACGCGGTAGCGGTTGGGGAGCGCCTGAAGTGGCTGGCAATCCTACGCACCCTTAGCACAATGTCACTCAACCCAGGATAGGTGCGCATGAACTTCTGCACCACTAGGTTGAGGACATGTGCCAGACAGGGCACGTGAGTCAGACTGCCAGCCTGAAGGGCGGAGAGTAGGTTGCTGCCGTTATCACAGACAACCATACCTGCCTGGAGCCTTCGTGGTGTCAGCCACTTCTGGACCTGAGCCTGAAGTGCGGTCAGCACTTCTTGTCCAGTGTGTCTCCGGTCCCCTAAGCTAACAAGCTGGAGCACGGCCTGACAGCGCACGTGCACCACACCTGAGTAGCTACGGGGGCGCTTGCTGGGAGGCTCAGCAGCTGCGGAGACAGAGGCTTGACGGAGACCAGCAGTTCTCCCCTGGACACCCCGGGGCGGCACCACAAAATCTGTTGCCGCCGATCCCTCCCCGGCGCCTTGGAGGGAAACCCAATGGGCAGTAAAGCTTATGTAGCGCCCCTGCCCATGCCTGCTGGTCCAGCCATCCATTGTCAGATGCACCCTGTCGCTGACAGCGTGATCCAGCGACAGGGTTACATTCTTCACAATGTGCTGGTGTAGGGCAGGGACACCAGTCCTGGCAAAGAAATGGCGGCTGGGGACACGCCATTGGGGTTGGGCCTGCTCCAACATCTGTCTGAAGGGGTTGCTGTCAACGATATTGAAGGGAAGAAGATGTTGGGCAATAACCCTTGCCAGGAGCCCATTGAGGGAACGCACACGTCGGTCTCCGGTGGAGAAGGGAGTGTGGCGTTCAAAGGCGTCTGAAATAGTCGCCTGGCGCCGGACGGCAGTGCGGGACACGGACGCGGAGGGTGCTGTCAAAGTAGAGGTCTGGTTGCCGGTACCAGTACCACTAGTAGAGGGAGCGGGGGGGCATGACCTGCTGGGAAGAGATGAAGCTGTGGCAGGGGCTGCTGTACCCTGCTCACTTGTGGTGGTGGCGCTGCTACCACCACCACGCTTCATTTGGTCATGCACCCGCCAGTGATTTATCCTCAGGTGCTGGTTCAGGGCTGTGGTACCCACCCGAGCCAAAATCTTCCCTCTCTTCACCCTGACTGAACAGATCCGGCAGATGGCCACTAGAGGGTTGTCTGCCACCAGGGTGAAGTAGGCCCAGACAGGTGACTTCAGCGTCACCCTCCCGTCAGATGGGGTAACGCTGACTTGCATCTGCTGGGACTCGGTACGCACAGGTGGAGCTGCCTGCTGCTGCTGCTGCTGCTGCTGCTGCTGCTGCTGCTGCTGCTGCTGACACCTCCTGCTGCCATCTCCAGTGGAGACCCTGACGCTGGTCTCCCTGGTGGTGACCTGGCGCACCGTTTCCACAGGGTGCCTACCTTCCCCGTCGTCACTGTCGCAGTGAGCCGACGAGACAGATGGCAACCATGATGGGTCACCCTCCTCGCCCCCAGAGATGTCAGACCAAGGGCTGTGATGTTGTGGTATGAGGGAACCAGCTGACATGGAGCCGATAGCCTGGCTCCGCTGTTTCCTCACCCACGCCTGGGTCTGACTAGGTGCTGATGTTTCCTGCACCAAAACAGCACCACCACTTTGAAGGGATGTCTCTGGGATACTGACGGCAGGTATCCCATACTCATCGTCCATCCCTTCAAAAAGGTCCTGACCATCAGGACAGAGCGGGAGCTCTGCCCGATGCATGGCCTCCACCAAGACATCCCTCTCACTGTCGCTGTCGAACAGTAAGATGCTGGACTCTTGGGGGCTGGGGGGGGGTACTACAGGCAACGGTGTAATAGTGGAACTACTGTGAGTCGGGACCGACGACTCAGTGGCACTGCTGTGCCCCATGTAGTCCACCACTCCTTGAGCCTGAGATGGCAATATGGGGCGGCTGCCAGATGCAAAAAAATCACGCATGAGGCGGACTCCCCTTCCACCTGATCCTCTAGCAATAGTAGGGGCACGAGAGGTACCCCGTGCTGGCAGCGACCCAGCACTGGGAGTAACTCCCCTACCCCTGCTGCCACGGCCACGGATGCCGCTCATAATTGCTGATGTGTGTGTGTGGGGGGGTAAACTTTATTGGGGGAGGGAAATGTGTGTAAAATGTTTTTTGGTGTTTTTTTAAAAGACAGGCACGCAGACAAAGACCTACACAGACAGCTACTAAACTTTAATAAAACTAGTACACCAAAGACAAGAACTACAAAAAATAAAAATAAATGCACTCAACAAACACTAACTGCTTACACAAACGTATATGACTATAAACTAAGGCTACTTTTTTTTTTTTTTTTTTTTAAAACACTAACTGACAAGGACTACAACTACCAAAAAATAAAGAAACACTAACTAATAACTTTTTTTTTTTTTTTTTTTTAACCAAGAAAACACAGACACTAAACACACACTAAAGTAAGCTAGCTGCAATAAATGTACACCAACAGTATGTACACTTACTATACAGAAATCTAACTAAAATGAACAACACAAAACCTAGCTTTTAAAAAAGCTCTTGGCCCTTTCAGGAAGCAGGAAAATCTGCAATTAAATCAATAAGAAGCAGTCAATAGCTAAGCTGCAACTTACTACACTAACAAAAGTTGAACAACACAGCAGAAAAAAAAAAAGAGCTTTTAAAAAAGCACCTGCGCCTTTAAGGAATGAGGAAATCTGCAATATATGCAATTAAATGAATAAGAAGCAGTCAATAGCTAAGCTGCACCTTACTAAACTAACAGAAGTTGAACAACACAGCAGAAAAAAAAAAGAGCTTTTAAAAAAGCTCCTGCGCCTTTAAGGAATGAGGAAATCTGGAATATATGCAATTAAATGAATAAGAAGCAGTCAATAGCTAAGCTGCAACTTACTGAACTAACAGAATTTGAACAACACAGCAGAAAAATAAAGGGGCTTTTAAAAAATCTATAGGGCCTTTCAGAAATCAGGAAATCTGGAATATCTGCAATTAAAGCAATAGGAAGCAGTCAATAGCTAAGCCTGCAACTTACTACACTAACAGAAGTTGAACAACAGAGCACAAAACAAAAATTAGCTTTTAAAAAAGCTCTTGGGTGTATTGCTTTGCAAAAAGCAGTTTAGGATTATGAGCTGGAAAATATCCACTGGAATCAGTAAGTACTGTAGCAAATAGCAACCATAAAGGACAATGCTGATGATGATGATGCAAGATGCAAAATACCAGCAACACAGACACAGTCTCCACACTCTCTAGCCAAGTTCTGGATCTGCAAGGAAATGCTGCTGGGAGTGACCTTATATAATGCCCATACAGGCAGGTTCCTATTGGTTGCTAACCTATGACGAGTGTGGAAGGAGAACTCTGATTGGCTCTGATGCAGAAGGGCGGAGTAAATAATCGCGCAATATCCCTATTGCCGAATATTCGCATTGCGAATATTCGGCAATATAAAAAATTCGCGTCAGCTACTCGGACCAAGGTCTCTAATAATAACAGCAATGCTTTTAGACGTCGAAGGAGATCACTAGGATGTGATCTATTTTAATAATGAAACTGAAATAATCGTTCTGAGGCGGAAGAAAAGATAATCGCGCGATATCGCTACTCTCTCGTAATCGCATTGCGAATTTTTCGGCAATAAACAATGATCGCGCGATAAGCCTAGTGACGCACATTCGCAATGCGAAAATTCGGTAATATAAAAGGATCGCTGCAGCTACTCGGCCCAAGGTCTCTAATCATACCAGCAATGCTTTTACACGTCGACGGGGATGTCTAGGATGTGATCTGTCCTAAAAAAAAAATTGGAAAAATTCGAATATTCGAAATAGCGAATATTCACCGCGAATTTCGGAATATATCGCGAATACTCGAATATGCCATATTCGAGCCGAATATTCGCAATACGAATATTCGTGAGCAACACTAATTCTAAAACGGTCTTCTTCACTCAGCTTGACCTGAGCATCTTGGGACTCGTATAAGGCTCTGGTTTTAGGTTTTCTTTGCCTCTTTGGTGGAAATGTTGCAGGAATCTGAAGTTTTTCACATACTTCTGCAGCATAATGGAATATTTCCTGGACATCCATATTACGCATTTCTTGAAAAGTGCGTCTTAAGCCATCAATCATATGAGATGCCTGTAGTATGGAAATCCCTTTGGCCTGGATAGCTTGGTTTACTCGATCGACCTGATTCAAGATTCTGTTCCACACAAACAACGTACACAAAAAACGATAATTAACCTGCAGCAGAAGACTTTCAGATGTTGATACAGATTCGGGATTTGACGAGTTTTCTACAACGTCCATTGATCGTGTCATAGATGATTTTGCTTCTATGAAAGCAAGAAAGGTGTCTTTGTGATTATGTCACAATACTAACTTTTTCATAGGAGTATACTTGACATTTTAGCAACTGTTTTCAGCAAGTTTACAGTGTCATTGCAGTTATTTATGTTTTGTTGTACAGTTTTTGTTTGCTTTGTTGTTTATATGTATACCACTATGGGTGGTGTATGTTTGTTAATATTTGTAGCTTTTGTCAATTGACATTTTCTATGTAATAAATTATTGCTTCTTTACGCATCACAGAGTCTGTGACTTTCAAAGTCACACCCAAGGGGGGACAGTCCTTTGTTCAATTTCTTTAAGTATATTCTTGTTTTGAAACAACATTGATTCTATCTTAAAAAACGGGGGGGGGCGCAGTTTGCTATCTTCGCCCTGGGCACCAAATGGCCTTGTCCCAGCACTGGACCCAGGCAAGCCCGTTGGGCCCTATTCTTTTCTAGGTTCAACTTCTATATTTCGTACAGACCCGGCTCCAAGAATGTCCATTGTCATCGGTGATCTGTGTAAATAAAGCTTTTATTGCATTTGCTTTTAAAAACCATCGAGTATCTGTATGACCCTTTAGAGTTGTCTTTACAAGTTTTGTTAGGGTTTCCCAGCGGGATGTGGAACTGGAGAAAAATGTAAACATTCTTTGAACAGTTCCGAAAAAGGTTTTAACTTCTGGACTCACGGAAGCTGCATGTACCCCTGCCAGGTTTAGGCTATGGGCTGCACATGGAACATATCTCGCATGTTTATTTTCTTGCAGAATTCTTGCCTGCACACCACTGTATTTGCCAGCCAGGTTAGCTGCATTATCATAGCCTTGACCCCTTGCACCCTTATGGTTAATTCCATAGTTTTTTAACTTGTTGATAATTTCTGAGGCTAGACCACTTCCCGTTTTCTCTTTTGTATAAAAAAAAAATCAATAAAGCTCTCTTCTATTGTCACCTTCCCTTTAACAACAGTGACATAGCGTAGAACTTCACTCATTTGCTCGTGATGGGAGATGTCTGGAGTACAATCAAAAAGCAATGAAAAAAACTTTGCCTCCTTTATTCTTTTTTTTTTACTTTTATCAATTCAAACAATTTTATTGAATGTTAGCTTGCTGTAGTGGCATATTGTCAAGTGTGTAAACTTTAAAACAATTGAATAAACTTTAAATCCTTTTGAGTCATGGATTTGCTAAATATAAATATAAATATTAGAGCGAACGGTGTTGGCCAATAAACTGATAAATTCATTTTGAATTTTATTGGAGAAGTAACTGACGGTGTGCCTCCGATGTGTTTCTATTTTTTTTTTTCAATGACGTGTTGTGATGGCTTATTACTTCCAAAATGTCAAGAAATATACCAGAATGTGGTCTACCAATCACATCTTCGGAACCTCTAAGTGCCAGATTGTTTTTGGCACAAAACAATATGCAATCTAAAATACATTTTAAGACGTTTCGCCACTTCTCTTTTTCAGTATTACTTTCTCCAATTCACTGCCAATTACTTTCCCATCTTTCAAACTTTTTTCCATAATTTTCCACTTTGAATAGCATTCACGATGTTCTGGTGAATTTTCATGCGAGGGTATACGAGGATTCAGGTGTTTCCATGCACAGAATCCCTTTTTTGGGTCGGTTAAGGCATAGTTGTGCTTACCAAACAAAATGCATGGAAAGCAAAAGAGAGAATGTGAAATTTTTGAATAAATTACCATGCACGATCAATATATTTACCACTACGTACATTTTTATTAATCCAAGTGGCATTGAAAGTGCGTCCTTCTTGTGGTTTACATTTTCCTTGATATGTGCCCTTTTCAACCAAATAACACCTAATCTTGTCTGTTAAAGTTGGCCATGAGGGAGGATCGTTTGGGTTAATCGGAATATAAGCTTCAGGCAAAGTATCCTCTGAAAAGGGCTCACTTGGTGTTGTTTGCTTTTCTGCTGCTTGGGCTTCAGAAACAAATGGCTCGCTGTTACTCTCTTCTGTACAGAGCGTGTTCTCCAAACTTTTATCAGCCTCACTGACAGCAATCATCTCTTCATCTAGGGTGGCTGAAGTATTGTCAGTTGCAGAACTTGGGCTGGCAACTTCTTCTGGTGTGGTGGTGGTGGTATTCAGAGAAACGTTGCTTGTGCTTTGTTTCAACCATTTCTGCCACTGTTGCGATAACTTTGTGGCTTCCTCTTGTGCCAATTTCCTTCTTTTTCGGAATTCTGCCCCAGATGTTTTTTTCGACATTCTTTAGAGAACAATAATACCAAGCAAACTCCGGTCAAAACTGGATGTTCATACAGCAACGATAAAGAATGCAGACTAAGATATCAAAATACAGGGCTTGACAAATTTGCTTGGAATTTAGGAGCCAGCTAAAAAAGTTAGGAACCAAAAAACGCTCCCTGTCCCGCCAAGCTCACACGCAGAAGCAAACGCATACATGAGTAGTATCCGCATATGTAAACGGTATTCAAACCACACATGTGATTGGTAGAGCAAGAGCAATAATTCAAGCCCTAGACCTCCTCTGTAACTCAAAACATGCTACAAACTTGTAGAATTTTTTTTAAACGTCGCCTATGGAGATTTTAAAGGGTAAAAGTTTGTCGCCATTCCACGAGCGGGAGCAATTTTGAAGCGTGACATGTTGGGTATCATTTTACTCGGTGTGACATTATCTTTCACAATATAAGCAAAAATTGGGCTAACTTTACTGTTGTCTTATTTTTTTATTAAAAAAAAGTGCACTTTTAAGACCGCTGCGCAAATACGGTGTGACAGAAAGTATTGCAACGGCCTTCTCTGGCCGCTTCTCACCCTCCAGGTAAGCCCCTGCTACTCAGGGCGATCTACACCTCCCCAGGACCCATAGGTGGCCGTCCTTGTTAGGACAGCCACGGCGGCAGCCTAATCTCCCCCAGCGGAGATACAACTCCCCCGCGATCCGCTTCCTCCAGCTCCGGCTCCCCCCAACAACCAGCCGCTCGCCCGCTCCTTCACTCTGGTCCATACGCCCCCCATACAGCCATCACCATTCAGAGGCACCTACTTGCCACCTCTCCACGGCAATTTTCGCCATTCCAGGTAGTTTTTCGGGACCTCCGCGCCAGGCCTCTCTCATACGCGGGGCCGCGATCCAGGAAAGTCCGCGGCTTCACCTGTGGCCTAACACCGCGCCGCAATTTCACACACAGAATCCCCTCCAAGCCACCAGAAACCTCCCAGGAGTTCGCCCCCAGCCCCCTGCAGGACTCATCCACCCCTCAACAACCAGTCCCCCCCCATCCCTGTCCTTCCAGCTGACTATACATCAGCCTGGGTCCCTGGTCCTGCTCCCGGTCGGCGGCCATCTTGGTACACCCCAGCAGCAGTGACAGCTCTCACCCCCCTGTTTCATAATTTAATAATACTTGATCCAGGGGCTTCGCCCGATCGCCATTCAGGGATCAGGAAGGAATTTTTTCCCCTACCAAAGCAAATTGGCACAGCACGGCTAGGTTTTTTTTGCCTTCCTCTGGATCAAGCTGGGAGGATTCACTGAATCCTCCCCCCATCGTCACCAAAAAATAACTACTTTGCCCCGGTGATTGGCTACCATGGCTAATCTGCGGAACTCTGCAGAAACCATTTGGGATCTGAGGAGGTGCGCCGCAATACTGCCAGCCATCACCAAAAAGACCCTAAGAATGGAGCAACTTTTGAGGATCGATCGACGATCGACCATCAAAAATTTTAGCCGTTTACCCCAGCCCAAGCACATTTTATGTGCTTTGATCAACACAAGATCGGCAGTAAAACATAGACTTGAAATCCATGACTTCATTCTACAACACGATTTAGACTGCCTCTTTATTACAGAGAGCTGGCTCGCAGCCGACTGTAACACCATTCTAGGAGAACTGGTGCCAGAAAACTACCGTATTATCACAGAAAACAGAATAGGGCAAAGAGGGGGAGGCCTGGTGGTGATCCACAAGACTCATCTTGCAATCACAAAACCAGCCCTTCAAAACCCTCTTCCATTCATGGAAACCCTTACTCTGCAACTGCAAGCAAATTCAAAGGAGACCGTCCACATTCTGCTCTGCTATAGGCCACCGGGCCCAAAATCGCAGCTGCTATCACCATGGACGGATTTCTTCTCCACTTATACCCTCAACAGCAAACACCTGTTGCTGTTAGGGGATTTCAATCTCTGGGCCAACTCCTCACAAGACATTGTTGCGGATGCCTGTATTGACCACCTGGAAGATTTAGGGTTACAGCAACTAGTATGTGGGCCCACACATGCTTCAGGCCACACACTTGATCTTATTTTCAGACAAGATCTGGAAATAAAAATTTTGGAAAATGAAAAGTTGCCATGGACAGACCACCATGCAATTAAATTCATTTCCACAATCCCCCTACAACAAAAACATCAAATCCAGTGACAACACACTGGACTAGATGTCAGAAGAAGCTCCACTCGGAACTCTTCAGAACGACTTTAAGGAAAAAAATAGAAACAACTCAGCCGCATCAAACGGCCGTTGAAACATTGGAAGCCATCAACTCGGCCATGCTACAGTCAGCCGATTTGGTAGCGCCGAAACGAAGAACCCGCATTCGGAAAAACAACCGCAGCTGGTTTAACAACCAGCTGTCGTTACTGAAGCAAGAACGCAGAAGGGCAGAATCTGCCTGGAAAATATGTTTTTCAGAGCTAAACCTATCCATCTACAAGGCGACAACAAGAAAATACCACAAAGGAATTTTCCAAGCCAAGAAGAATTATTTCTCGGAGGCTATCAACGGGGCCCTTAACCGCCCCCGCGAACTCTTCAAGATGGTCACCCAGACCATGAAACCAGGATGTATTGAAGCCCCCAGTTCTGACACACAAGAATTTTGCAATGAGCTATCGGATTATTTCGTTGATAAAATCGAGGCAATCCGTGAAAGCATTCAGCAAAACTATTCTCCCCTCAGCCCCCCCTGTAGCCTCTCACACAGCACCCATAGTAATTCTTCGATATCAGGTAAGTTTACCCTAGAACCCATCTCCGTTGAGTCCACTAAAAATGTCATTTGTACTCTGCGCAATGGCGCAGCGCCAAATGACATTATCCCCACAAAACTGCTGAAGGAATGCGCCGACATCCTGGCTCCTCCCATTACGCAGCTTATCAACCAGTCTTTCTTGGAGGGCATAGTGCCCTCACAGTTGAAAGAGGGTATAATTCAACCCATCCTGAAGAAACCCTCCCTGGACCCCAAGGACCCACTCCACCGCCGTCCCATAACAAGCCTCAACGTATTCTCTAGGATAATGGAAAAAGTAGTGGTACAACAGCTGCAACAGCATCTAGATACCCACAAGCTACTTGATCCATTGCAATCAGGCTTCCGTCCCGGACATGGGACGGAAACAGCATTGCTGAAAGTATGGGACGATGTTCTCAAGGCCGCAGACGAAGGAGAATCTTGTCTCCTGGTTCTGTTGGACCTAAGTGCAGCTTTTGACACTGTAGACCACAATCTGTTACTGACTCGGCTTACTGAAGTAGCCAGGGTCGCAGAAGGTGATTTATCTTGGTTCTCCTCTTTTTTGGAAAACCGATCGCAAACAGTGAAGCTAGGACCGTTTACGTCTGAAAAACGCACAGTAACATGCGGAGTCCCTCAAGGATCGCCTCTGTCACCAGTGCTATTTAACATCTACCTTCGTCCTCTTTTTGAGATTATTAGCAGCCAAAAACTGCTTTATCACTCTTATGCAGATGACACGCAACTGTATTTCCGCATCTGCAACAGACAGGATCACCACCTCAATCTAGAGACATGTCTCTCTTTGATAGAGGATTGGATGACAAAGAGTTATCTTAAACTCAATGGAGCGAAAACAGAACTTCTTCTGTTTCACGCCAAGCGTAGGAATCAACTTTCAACAGCGTGGACCCCCCCGCCTATTTTGGGCAAACTCATCACCCCTAGCGCCAAAGTCAAAAGCCTAGGGGTCATTTTTGACTCCTTTATGACAATGGACGCACAAATAGGGTCAGTGGTCAGCGGATCTCACCATCTACTGCGCCTACTACGCAGACTCACTCCGTTCATCCCTAAAGAAGACCTAGCGGTCGTGGTGGGAGCTATTGTAAACTCCAGGCTGGATTATGCAAATGCCCTTTACCTCGGCCTCCCCAAGTACCAAATCGCTCGTCTGCAAGTCGTTCAGAATACGGCCGTCAGACTTGTGACTGGGAAAAAACCCTGGGAATCCATCTCACCTTCACTGAGATCCCTTCATTGGCTGCCAGTTAAAGACAGAATTGCTTTTAAAGCTCTCTGTCTTACGCATAGATGTGTCCATGAGAGTGCCCCCCTTTACTTATGCGAATTAATAAAAGCGCATAATCCAAATCACGTTTTGCGATCCACGAATCAGAACCTGCTCCAGGTTCCAAAAGCCAACTTCAAGTCCAAAGGAGAGAGAAGATTTGCGATCCAGGGTCCCAGACTATGGAACGCTTTACCAACCAGCATTCGGTTGGAGGAGAACCACCTAGCATTTAGGAAAAAGGTCAAGACTTTTCTCTTTTGATATCAAAGGAGACAGGAACAACAAGCGCCCAGAGGCAATTCAGTTCGCATTTGCCGCGCTATATAAGTTTTCATTCATTCATTCATTCATTCAACGACCGCCATTTTATTCTCTGGGGTGTTAGAATAAAAAATATATATAATATTTGGAGGTTCTAATTGGAGCGAAGGAGATGGCAGTGAAAACAGTTAAAAACACATTAGAACTGCTGTTTTGCTAATTGTAATGTAACTACTTGTAATGCCAATGGCCACCACAAGATGGCGCCAGATCACAGAATGAAGCTTAGGCCTGCAGAAAACCACAAAGCCTCCTTCTGTGAAGGCCGCAAAGCCGCGCCCTCAATTACCGGCGGGCACGTGCCCGCCGTGATCGTGCCCCGTGACGTGCCTAAGCTTCCCTGAGCGACAGATCACAACTTCTTGTCGCAATTGCGATCGGGCACCTGGATTTTGTCAAGCCCTGTCTAAATACATACATTATATGTGCAAAAAAATAAAACACAATAAGCAGCTTTAATATTTAAAATATTCAAAGAACGTTAAAGTGGACCTTCACTCTCCCAATCAACACTTAACAGTTTTAATCCTTATGCTGCTAGCATTTGTAAACAGATAAGAAAGAATACCGTATTTACTTGGTTTATACTTTTTATTTACATTTACAAGTAAATGCTATATGAATCATTTGCCCTTACTCAAGATGGCCACGGCCAGAAATGCTAGGTTGTGTTTTTAAAAAAGGGTGTTTTTAATTGCATGAATCGATCTATCGTCACCGCTGCCGCCCCCTATTCAGGTGTCTGGCCCCTTGTCGGGTGCCAGCCAACTGAATTACAGCGGTGGGGGTGTTTTGGAAGTACCTGATTTGAGCTATAGACTCTAATGGGCTTCCAAATTATTAAGCGTTCTCTGCTTACGCAGTGCTGTGTTAGACCCCTTTCACACTGAAGCGTTTTTACAGCGTTTTAGCGTTAAAAGTAGCGCTCTTAAAAGTTCTGCAAGCAGCATCTTTGGAGCAGCTTTTGAGTGCTGAAAAAAACGCTCCAAAAAGCCCCTCTCCATTGAAATGAATTGAAAGCGCTGTAAAAACGCCTTACCCTTTTACACCGAGGCACTGCAAAAACGCCCTAAAACTTTAGGGTCTTATCGGTGCTTTACCAACACATTGGGATTGCAGATAAGGCTTTGCTTGAATAACGCTGTAATAACGCTGTAATAACGCTTGAAAAAGGGCCTTAGGGAATCACTTCTCTAACACTGACCCACCTCTCAGCCAATCTGGTGCACCGGGTCTGGTTACCAGTCACCTGATTGGCTGAAGCAACAGATTTAACCGAGAAAGGTAAGTTCCGGGAGAGGGGGGGGGGCACACACTGGCGGCATTTGATGGGGCTAACTGGCAGCACACCGGAGGCAATTGATGGGGCACACTGGCAGCAATTGATGGGGCAAACTGGCAGCACACTGGTGGCAATTGATGGGCACACTGGTGGTTATTGATGGGCACACTGGCAGCATACTGGCGACAATTGATGGGCACACTAGTGGCAATTGATGGGCACACTGGCGGCAATTGATGGGGCAAACTGGCAACAATTGATGGTTACCATGTGTTCTGCCAGTGTGCCCATCAATTGCCACCAGTGTGCTGCCAGTTTGCCCCACCAATTGCCGCCAGTGTGACCATCAAACGCAGCCACTGTGCCATCAAACACAGCCACCTAGTGGCTGTGTTTGGCCCAGTGGCTGCGTTTGATGGGCACGGTGGCTGCGTTTGATGGGCACGGTGGCTGCGTATGATGGGCACGGTGGCTGCGTGTGATGGGCACAGTGGCTGCGTGTGATGGCACAGTGGCAACAATTGATGGCACAGTGGCTGCGTGTGTTGGCACAGTGGCTGCATGTGATGGCACAGTGGCAACAATTGATGGCACAGTGGCTGCGTGTGTTGGCACAGTGGCTGCGTGTGTTGGCACAGTGGCTGCATGTGATGGCACAGTGGCTGCATGTGATGGCACAGTGGCTGCGTGTGTTGACACAGTTGCTGTGTCTGATGGCACAGTGGCGACAATTGATGGCACAGTGGCTGCGTGTGTTGGCACAGTGGCTGCATCTGATGGCACAGTGGCGACAATTGATGGCACAGCGGCTGTATATGTTGGCACAGTGGCTGCGTTTGGTGGCACAATGACTGCGTGTGATGGGCACAGTGGCTGCGTGTGATGGGCACAGTGGCTGCGTGTAATGGGCACAGTGGCTGCGTTTGATGCGCACAGTGATTGCGTTTGATGGGCACAGTGACTGTGTGTGATGGGCACAGTGACTGTGTGTGATGGGCACAGTGACTGTGTGTGATGGGCACAGTGGCTGTGTGTGATGGGCACAGTGGCTGCGTGTGATGGGCACAGTGGCTGCGTGTGATAGGCACAGTGGCTGCGTGTGATAGGCACAGTGGCTGCGTTTGATGCGCACAGTGGCTGCGTTTGATGCGCACAGTGACTGCGTTTGATGGGCACAGTGGCTGCGTTTGATGCGCACATTGGCTGCATTTGATGCGCACAGTGGCTGCGTGTGATGGGCACAGTGGCTGCGTGTGATGGGCATAGAGGCTGCGTGTGATGGGCATAGTGGCTGCGTGTGATGGGCATAGTGGCTGCGTGTGATGGGCATAGTGGCTGCGTGTGATGGGCATAGTGGCTGCGTGTGATGGGCAAAGTGGCTGCGTGTGATGGGCATAGTGGCTGCGTGTGATGGGCACAGTGAGTGCGTTTGATGGGCACAGTGACTGCATTTGATAGGCACAGTGGCTGCGTGTGATGGGCACAGTGGCTGCGTGTGATGGGCACAGTGGCTCCGTGTGATGGGCACAGTGGCTGCGTGTGATGGGCACAGTGGCTGCGTGTGATGGGCACAGTGATTGCGTTTGATGGGCACAGTGATTGCATTTGATAGGCACAGTGGCTGCGTGTGATGGGCACAGTGGCTGCGTGTGATGGGCACAGTGGCTGCGTGTGATGGGCACAGTGGCTGCGTGTGATGGGCACAGTGGCTGCGTTTGATGCGCACAGTGGCTGCGTGTGATGGGCACAGTGGCTGCGTTTGATGGGCACAGTGACTGCATTTGATAGGCACAGTGGCTGCGTGTGACGGCACAGTGAGGCTGCAATTAAAGCGGATCTCAACCCTAAAGTGAAGATCCGCTGATCGGAAACCTCCCCCCTCCGGTGTCACATTTGACACCTTTCAGGGGGGAGGGGGGTGCAGATACCTGTCTAAAGACAGGTATCTGCACCCACTTCGGCCCGCAGTCTCAGGCAAAAGTCGGGTTTTTCCCGTTGTGTGCTAGGAAGGCTCGGCTCCCAGCACACAGCGAGAGCCAATCGGCGGGCGCAGCGCGACTCGCGCATGCGCCATAGGGAACCGGGCAGTGAAGCCGCAGCGCTTCACTTCCTGGTTCCCTCACCGTGGATGGAGGGGGGAGCAGCAGAGAGACGAGCGAACGCTCGTCCTCTGCTGCGGACGCCGCTGGACTCCAGGACAGGTAAGTGTCCTATTTTTAAAAGTCAGCAGCTGCAGTATTTGTAGCTGCTGGCTTTTAAAAAACATTTTTAATGGGCCATCCGCTTTAAGGTTTTTTTTTTTTGCAGACAAAGAGACGAGGAAGGGAAAAATAGCACAACATTTTTTTTATTAAAAATATGATGGTCACCTACCTCAATCCAATCCCCCGCCCCCCTCCCCAATACAGACTAATTTAAGTTGTTTCTTACTTTTTTTTACACAGATTAGTTCACTTCTTCTTCTGTTGACAGTCCACTCCACACACTCCAGTCCAGACAGTAGCAGGCTGAGGCAGGCAGCAGGCTCCTCGTGTCTTGTCCTTTTTTTTTTTATCAGACACAGCTCCGCGCGAGTCCTCCCTCCCTCTCTGTCTCAGTCACCTCTCACCCCCGGCGTGACGTCACGCGGCGACGGCGCACGTCGGGAACATTCCATCTATAGCTTTCATGGGAGGGGGGGTGGGGTGAGAGGCAACGCAAAGGAGGAAAGGGAGCCAGGACCAGGACAGAGGAGCGCAGTCGGCACACAGTAAAGTGCCAGTGTGCCACAGCCGCTGCCTGCGCTGTCTGTCACTCAGTGAAAGTGAGTGACAGACAATTCAACTGGTCTGGCGGCCGCTGATTGTGTTCCCCCCCCTGTTAGACTTGGTAGCGCCAGGGTCACTCGCCCCTCCCGCCCCTGCCTTGTACCGGCCCTGTCCAGAGGTGCAGGGTGCTGTGTAATGTAAAAAGGTCCTTAGGTGCAGGGTGCTGTGTAATGTAAAGGGGTCCAGAGGTGCAAGGTGCAGTGAAATATAAAGGGGTCCAGAGGTGCAGGGTGCTGTGTAATGTAAAGGGGTCCAGAGGTGCAGGATGCTGTGTAATGTAAAGGGGTCCAGAGGTGCAAGGTGCTGTGTAATGTAAAAAGGTCCTTAGGTGCAGGGTGCTGTGTAATGTAAAGGGGTCCAGAGGTGCAAGGTGCAGTGAAATATAAAGGGGTCCAGAGGTGCAGTTGTGGAGAGGGATACACAGTAGAGATATTGAAGAATACAGAGGTATGCAGGGGTCACAGTGGGGTGTTTTTACATTTTAAGGTGGCGGGTGCCAGATATAGGATCTGCCCCGGGTGCAAAATGCTCTAGGTACGCCCCTAAACTCTCTAGTGAGGTCTATAGTGTACCTTCCATTGAGATGAGCTACATCAGAGATAAAATAACATAAAGAACATGGAGATGTGAAAGTCTTTCCGTGTCTTCTCACAAAATACGGTCAGCAGTGCCACCTATTGACAGTCTTTGGAATTTCAGGTATCTACACTTTGAACCTGTGAAAATAGAGATGTCTGAAAATGTTACCGGATCTGATGGATCGCTCACAACGCTCCACGGTAGCCGATCGTTTCTCCAATCAAATCCTCTACTCCACCAAACGTCTGGAAACTACAACAGATCTTGCCACAGACAGGATTCACTCCCAGCAAAAAACGTAAAAGGCGAGGATATAGTAAAAGGGAAAAATGAAAAGCTTTATGGTGCAGTATGATTAAAAAACAAAAAAATGAATGTCCCTTTATTTCAAAATGCAGGGTTACTGACATCAAATGCAAAACTTTTCGGAAGAACAGTTTAAAAACAAGCTATCTTCCAGCCGCTCAGGCCAGTCAGCTGGAGCGTGGTGACGTCAGGTTCTTTTGCTTCGCCCCGACGCTGCGTTTCTGCATACGAGGCATCGACAGGGATAGGAGGCATTGGTAGGATTGTCTTTGCGCTGTCTGATTTTCTTTATTATTAATAAGTGGATTCAAACATGCTCCAGAAAAACATAGATCTATACAAAAATAGAGTTAAAAACAAATAAAAAATAAACCAAAACTTACAGTATAATATATATAGTCTGCACTATAGGGGTGTCTGTACTGTGGGGGGGGGGGGGGTGGGGGTCTGCACTGTAGGGCAGAGGTGTATTTAGGTTTTGTGCTGCCCTAGGCCTGACTAAACTCGTGCACCCCCTAATTTAAATATGACCCACCCCTTGCTTACGGCTACACACTGTGTTGTTTTAGACCCGCCCTGAAATTTTTGAGTGAGGACACTAGTTCTGAGGGCCTGGGGGGGGGGGGGGGGCAATGGATTCCCTTAATTTACTTAGATTTCCTCTTACTTCCTGGTTGCCCATAGAGCAGGAAGTGAAGGGAAATCTTTGCAATGGGACAGGGATGGGAAAAAATAAACTGAACTGACAGGGGCTCTAACCCTCCCTTACTCTACCCAAAATGAAAAAAAAAGTGTTGCCTATAATTCTACTTTAACCACTTCAGGCCCGCGCTACCGTCGGATGACGGCAACAGCGCGGGCCTGAATATCCAACATGCCGTCATTTGACGGCATGTCATTCTGGCGTTCCCAGCGCGCGCTGTAGAGCGTGCTGCGGGGAAGCCTTGTGTTGTCCGTGTCCCTTGGACACGGCCAATCACAGATCGCGGCGAACGGCCAATCAGAGTGGCCGTTTGCGATGCGATCTGTGGGCCAATGAGAGATGATCTCTCATAGATCATCTCTCATTGCTGTGTCTCTGGAGAGGAGGAGCCCGATCTGTGTTCCTTCTTACATAGGGACACAGATCGGTCACCTCCCCCAGTCACCCCCCCCCTCCCCCCACAGTTAGAACACACCTAGCATACACATTTAACCCCTTCCTCACCCCCTAGTGTTAACCCCTTCAATGCCAGTCACATTTATACTGTAATTAGTGCATATTTATAGCACTGATCGCAGTATAAATGTGAATGGCGCCAAAAATGTGTCAAAAGTGTCCGATGTGTCCGCCATAACGTCGCAGTACCAATAAAAATCGCAGATCGCCGCCATTTCTAGTAAAAAAAAAATAATAAAAAATAATAATTCTCTCCCCTATTTTGTAAGCGCTATAACTTTTGCGCAAACCAGTCGCTTATTGCGATTTTTTTTTTTTTTTTTTACCAAAAATATGTAGAAGAATACGTATCGCCCTAAACTGAGAAAAAAAAAATGTGTTTTTTTTTTTAATTGGGATATTTATTATAGCAACAAGTAAAAAATATTGTATTTTTCTTCAAAATTGTCGCTCTTTTTTGTTTATACCGCAAAAAATAAAAATCGCACAGGCGATCAAATACCACCAAAAGAAAGCTCTACTTGTGGGGAAAAAAGGACGTAAATTTTGTTTGGGAGCCACGTCGCACGACCGCGCAATTGTCAGTTAAAGCGACGCAGTGCCGCAAGCTGAAATTTTACCTAGGCAGGAGGGGGGTGTAAGTGCCCAGTATGCAAGTGGTTAAGTAGATGGTGCAGCAGAAACATATAGCACAGTGAGGAAGGTTTGTGGTCCAGGATGATAAAACAGTCAAAATTGGAAGTGCTAGACTAATTTTCCTAACGGTGTAGCGCAAGCCGGTGGGGACTCTTTTCGTGCTGCCCCCCTGCAAAGTGCTGCCCTAGGCCTGGGCCTTGTTGGCCTAGGCCAAGATACAGCTCTGCTGTAGGGGTGTCTGTGCTGTGGGGGGGGTCTGTACTGTAGCGGTCTGTACTCTTGGGGGCAGGGCCGGCCTTTGGGGTGTACGAGCTGTGCGGCCGCACAGGGCGCCATGGGCAACAGGGGCGCCGTGCGGCCATCACAGCTTGCAGAATGTGAGTCGCAGTCAGTTACTCACATGATCATCACAGGAGTCTGACTCCTACAAGTCACAGCACCAGGCGCTGCCAGGTCCCTGTGCCTTGGGACTGGGTCAAGAGCAACGCATCGGCTGCGGCACCTGAAAAAAAATGGCTGCCGGCCCTGACAGGCACATTGCGCATGCACCGCTGCTCAGAGTCGGGAAAGCCAGAAAATGCTCAGCTATTCTGGGGCAGACGGAGCATTCGCAGTGGCGTCTAAGCGACGGGCGACGCAATTTTTAAATGCAAAGCTGCACCATCCACTGAAAGATAAGTCACACTGAGCCCCTGGCCCTGCATGCATCTACTTTTTCAGATAATAATAATAAAAATGTATTTACTTTTTATAGCCAGCCTACACACAGAAGGGGAGGAGGATATATGGGACTTAACATAACAAAAAGTTATTGCGTCTACTAACTACGGAAAAAATATGTAATTTTTTCTTTTCTTTTTTTACTAGTAATGGCAGCGATCTGTGATTTTTTTGCGGGACTGCAACATTGCAGTGGACAGATCGGACCCCTAATTGACATTTTTGACACTTTTGGGGGTACCAGTGACATTACTACAGTAATCAGTGCTAAAAATATGCACTGTTACAGTAATAATGCCATTGACAGGGAAGGGGTTAATACTCTTGGTGATCACGGGGTTAAATGTGACCCTAGGGAAGTGATTATTTGTTACAAATATTTTTTTCCTTTGTGTATGTTTAGGTGACCAGGGGGCGAGGGGTGAAGATGGGGAGGGGCGCCACGGGATTAGCTCGCACAGGGCGCCTGAACAGATAAGGCCAGCCCTGCTGGGGGGTCTGCACTGGGGGGGTCTGTACTGTGGGGGGGGGGTCTGCACTGTAGGGGGGTGTCTGTGGGGGGCTATGTATTGTGGTCCCGAGATGCATGGTGTATAATGTAAAGGGGTCCAGAGATGCAAGGTGCTGTGTAATGTAAAGGGGTCCAGAGGTGTAGGGTGCTATATAATGTAAAGAGATCCTTAGGTCAGGTTTTGGAAAATTTGCTTGGAATCTAGGAACAAGCTAAAAAAGTTAGGAGCCAGAAAACGCGCCCATCCCACCAAGCTCTTGCGCAGAAGCGAATGCATACGTGAGTATCGCCCGCATATGTAAACGGTATTCAAACCAAACCACACATGTGAGGTATCGCCGCGATTGGTAGAGCGAGAGCAATTATTCTAGCCCTAGACCTTCTCTGTAACCCAAAACATGCAATCTGTAGAATTTTTTAAACATCGCCTATGGTGATTTTAAAGGGTAAAAGTTTGTAGCCATTCCACAAACAGACGCTATTTTAAAGCGTGAAATGTTGGGTATCAATTTGTAATTGTATTGTAACCAATACATTTGCTGTTAGGCAGGTGTGCACAACATAAAGGCAGTTTTCTAATTGTAAAGGGATATTTTAATCATATTCTTCTATTGAGAACTGACATACTTCAGATACCAACACCAAATAAAGCAGGGGATAGAAACCTTTGAGAGGTAGAGATACCTGCATCACAGGGAAGATCCCAAGGGTGCAGCGCCCTATTTTATATTGGCAAATCCAAAATACAAAGTAAGGACTGCATGAAGAAAACTTTAAAATAAATCATAAAACAAATGTCACTGTTAAAACAAACTTGGCCTACTTTAAACTTGAGCTTTAGTGAGAAACTTTCATTCACAGTTTTTTTTAAGTCTGGAGAGTAAGGGAAAGTATACGCAAAGTATGTCAAGTCGTGCCCACTTCAGGTAATCGCTGGCTGCACAAACAGACATGAACAGCTGCAGCCCCCAACAGCATGGCATTACACTGTATGGGCTCAGTCCATGCACATCTGTCAATACCAGTTGCAGTGTTTAGAAGATTCTTGCCACTGGAATTCGCAGGTGGCTAAATGCCTGTGCAAATGGTGCCTAACTGGTCACCCCAAGTCCATCATGAATGCAGATCAACTAGAATTACCAGCCTACTTGCTTGACCAAGTTTAGGTCTGCCTGTCTGGTCTGAGATGTGGTCTGACTGGCTGGGCTATGTTCTAGCCAGTGTAGGTGGCATGTTGGGAAGTGTCCAGGACTAAGTAGTTTTTAGCGGAGAGTGCAATAACCCCTATTCCCAATATGCAGGGCTGCGGCGGCGCGGCAGTGACACATTACTACCTATTCTGGCACCCTGATCCTGCTGGTCCTCCTCTCTCATCTATCCCATGTGGTGTCACATATAGGTGCCTGGGATGGACGTTAGAGGAGGACCAGAACAGGGCACAGAGCTGTGCCGCTCTTCTTAAGGTGGAAAGCAATTCAGAAAGAGGGTCTGCAAAGTGGGGACTTTATCTACCATCACCTTCCCACAATTGATGGATTGCTGACCTTCACACTAAAGGATTCCCAGAGACAAATCCAGATTTTGGATTCAGATGTTTCATTTCATTTATTCAGTGATAGGGGTGAATATTCGTAGATTCCCAGAGCCAGGCCTTTTTCAGAAATTGACTACCGAGGTCCTGAAAAAAAAAATCTGCGATACTGATCTTATATATGGCAGCAAGGATCACTATTGCAAAATATTGGAAGCGACCGGTGGTACCACTTGACTACGTTTAAAGCAAATTTAATTGGATCATGGTTAACGACAAACCTACCTGCATCCTTCACAATAACTTGGTGAAATCTGATAAAACGTGGAACCCATGGATTCAATATTTGTCTGTGCCTTAACGAATCCTTGCTTGACCCTCTTCTGTTTCTACTTTTACTTAATTTTTCCTCCTCTAGTTTCTTACTTTCATTACTTGATCTCATTCTTATTTCTCTGTGTACTTGGTCTTCTTTACTCGGCCACAACCTCAGTTATTGTTTTTATTACACTTACTGTATATGCGTGGATGCCATAATATTTTCTTCACCCATTTTAGTACAATGTGGATTGATGTTAAGTGTACCAGATCAGTAATGGCGCTTGCTGTTTATCCCCTTTACTAACGAGTCTTACCAGAGGGACCTCTGGTCGCCATATTTATGTGCCATCGTGATCTTTTGCTCATTCTTCCACACATTGTAAATGTGTTTCAATTGTTGTACTTTTGTTGTTTCTAATAAAATAAAATAAAAAAACATTGAAATTTGAAGGATTGCTAGAGAAAACCCCTTTAAGGGTGTTAAGAGCCTGTCCCTCACCAGTCTTAAACCAATAATTGAAGAGCCCTTATATAATGAGAAATTTGAAAACACCCCTGTCCATTACTTTCTGCATGAATAAATTGTTGACAAGTCACAATAAACAAACACAGTATCAGTTTGCAGAAAAACTCTACCTTTCCCCATTAAAAGGCCATCTTTGAGCTCCACTTAGCTATTTTTCCTAGGTTTGATAATATCACCAGTCTTCTGCAAGCAGGAGGAAACATTTCCTCAAATCGCCCCTCACTCAATGATCCAACTACAACATTGTGTCTTTGTGGCAGGTCACAAGGTGAGGGGCTGAAGCAGGGCAGTGGCGGAACTACCAGGGTTGCAAAGGTCACACTTGTGACCAGGCCCTGGTTTTCTGCCACTGTCCTGGAGCCCTAGCGGGGTTACTGGCAGGAGTGCTCTGAGCTGAGAGCGTCTCTCTCATACAGCCTAGAGTCTGCACGGACAGTTCCTCCTCCCTCGCACGGGGAGAGAGAGAGAGCCTATCTGCTCCTTATGCTCCCACCCCTGTCCTATGTGCACCACAGGAAGCGTGAAGCTATCTTTCACACTTCCAGCAGTGCACGCACAGGAGGAGAGGGGTGGGAGGAGAAGGAGCCGATTGGCTATCCTCTCCCATCTGTGCGAGGGAGGGGAAACTGTCAGTGCAGACTCTGGGCTGTATGAGAGAGACACTCCCAGCTCAGAGTCCTGCTGAGGAAGCACTGATAGGCAGCTTTGATGGGGCTGCACTGATGACAAGTGCCCTAATTATCAGTGTAAACAAAGTCCTGACAGTCTTGCTGGTTAACGGCTATCCATTCCTCACACAGACACAGCGTGTCAATAACCGGCAAGTCTGTTTAAGACTGATATGATTGGCCCATTACCCTAATCTGTGATCAGCTGGTTGCACTCCCCAGGGGGCATGCGGAAAGCAGAGGTCTTGGAGGATGTCCATATCACTCCCTCCCAGAACTGGAAGCCTGAAGGTGATGGAAGGGTGGGGGTCCTTCATGGTTTCTTGTACTGGAGCCCTGAAGGTTCTAGTTACGCCTCTGTAGCAGGGGATGAGTTTTGTCTGACATTTGTGAACACAGGCACCAGGATTGTGTCATCTCTGAACCACCATCTCAGTCCAGAATGTAGGTGGTGACTAGAGATGAGCCAAATTGCCCTGTGTTCAGTTTGACAGGGGTTTGTGGAACCTGAACCCCATAAAAATCACAGGGTGCCAAATGAAAAATTACCATTTTCAGGGCCAATATGCAAGGGGATGATACATTTACTGCATTTTTTTTTAAATAATACTATTCCAAGTGAAACATTTAAAATGTCCATTTTCTTTAACCATTTCCCGCCCCCCAACTGTCAAATGACAAAGGGACAGTGCTGCTCTCGTTCTGGGTGGACATCATATGACTGGGCCCATGGGGCACACAGCACAGTGATCGTGGCTTTGCCGTGTTGCCAGGACATTGCATGACCCCAATCTCTGTTAAGAGTCGATCATTAGACTCTTGGACCATGTGTCCAATCACAGCAGGTCACACGTAAATCCGGAAGTGCCGGTGATCGGCTCTCCTCGCCTCACACTAACAGTGTGTGGTGAGGAGAGATCATCAGCAGCATCTCCTCGCAGGTAACACACAGAAATGTAATCAGGCCACTGACTATCAGTGCCCTGATTTCAGTAAAGCCACCCCAGTGCCCATCAGTGACACCAATCAGTGCTCATTAGTGATGCCAGTCACTTTGAAAAGTCGCGGCTTCTTCCTGGTCCGTGATAGGCGTTTGACACTGTGTTCTGCTACCGCCTATCACGGAGGTCCTCTCATCCTTTGACTTTCCCAGCAGACACTGTGTTCAGTGTTCCGCCTATCATGGACGTCATCATGTGCGAAGATGAAAGAAGATTTGTGATTGGTGGAACACTGAACTGAGTCCGAGGATGAGAGGACCTCCGTGATAGGTGGTAGCAGAACACAGTGTCAAACACCTATCACAGACCAGGAGGAAGCTGCGACTTTTGAAAAATGGATGCCCGCTATGCGACAGGTACACTGATTATCATGGAACGGAACCAGGAGGAAGCCGCGACTTATGCTAAATGGATGCCCGCAGCGTGCCAAGAATACAGGTGCACTGAGGCTGCAAATGACACAATGAGAATGGGCACAGTAAGGCAGCAATGAACACAGTCAGAATGGTCACAGTAAGGCTGCAATGGGCACAGTGAGAATGGGCACAGTAAGGCTAGTAAATGGGCACAGTAAGGCTGCAAATGGGCATTGTTGACCCTCTTTTCTGCTTACTGTAGCTGCTGCATTCTCACCCTAGGCTTATACTTGAGTCAATACGTTTTCCCAGTTTTTGGTGGTAAAATTAGGGCCTTGGCTTATACTCGAGTATATACAGTAGATGTTCTTGGTACCATGATGGTGTATGCATTGTGAAATAGATAAAAATAGTAATTGTGCAGGTTTTTAGAAAATCCTTGAAAGGAGGTAAGGAGATAACTTCTGCAAGGAGGTGCAAGAAAAGAAAGTCTGCCTTATTAAACAACCAGTAGGAACATTTGACAAAGAAAAAAATAGCTAAAGCGTTTCTTTGTGTACCTCTCTTAAGGACGAAGTCCAAAACGAAAGGTCGAGACATCTTTGCCGAATGTACATGGGGCAAATGTATATAGGCATCGCTCTCTAACCCTTTATTTTTCCCCAATGGGTAGAGGCAACTTTTAATATGAACAAGGTGTTGAAGCAAGTCTGTTGGGCTTAGCCGTAAGGGGTCTGCCACAAGGAGAGGAACTTGCAGTAACTGAGGATCCACTGAGGAATTTAAAAGATTATGTCCACAATAAGGTAAACCCATAGAATGGAGGGAGGAATAGTAAGGGGGTAGTAGTTGGGTAGGAACTCCGTTTACTCAGCAGCAACCTCAATGTATTCCTCAAGGAGCGTACCTTCGAAGAAGATAAGAAGGTATAAAAGGCGCCATCATGAGGGAATTCTGCCAACCAAACGTTTAGCTAGAAGATTCATCATATATACATGGAAATGAGGCAATTTTTAATATCCGACCGACCACATTCTCCATGGCGTATTTACAGAAGATCCATGCTGATGGCCAGAGTTGTAATCTTGCAGCAAGATTAGGATCATCTGTGAGGAGCTTCCCTGTGGGTGCTCATGGAAATAATGTAGACAGAGGGGAGTTCAGCATGTGCCATATGAAGGAATCCTAGGTGCTCCTGGAGTTCCCTGGTTGGGTTTCTGTAGCATAGGGCAACAAGTGAGACAGCAAAAAAGGGATTTTTAAATACAGCTTACCTGTAAAATCCTTTTCTTGGAGTACATCACGGGACACAGAGCGGCATATTCATTACTATATGGGTTATATGGAGTACCTTCAGGTGTGGACACTGGCAATCTCAAACAGGATGTCCCCTCCCTATATAACCCCCTCCCCTAGAGGGAGTCCCTCAGTTTTGTAGCAAGCAGTATGCCTCCCAAAAATGTTCCCCAAAAGAGGGGTGGGAGCTCTGTGTCCCGTGATGTACTCCAAGAAAAGGATTTTACAGGTAAGCTGTATTTAAAAATCCCTTTTTCTTTCTCGTACATCACGGGACACAGAGCGGCATATTCATTACTATATGGGATGTCCGAAAGCAATGCTTTAATGAGGGGAGGGAGACATCTTCTCAAAAGAGATTTAATTTAGAGGTATACTCAAATAATAATAATAATTCCAACTTAGTCAAGAAAAAAACTTTTTTTTTTTTTTTTTTTCTTTTACAACCAAGGGTGCCCCTGATCCCGAGGATCTTAAACCGCAGCCTGTAGTACTGCCTGCCCAAAGGCTGAATCCGCATTCCTTCTCACGTCTAGTTGATAAAACCTTGTAAACGTGTGGACTGATGACCACGTCGCCGCCTTGCATATCTGAGCCATAGAGATCTGATGGTGTGCTGCCCAGGAGGCGCCCATGGCCCTGGTAGAATGGCTTTTACCGACAAAGAAGGAGGCAACCTCTTCAAACCGTAGGCCTGAATGATTAATTGTCTAATCCATCTCGAGATGGTGGATTTTGCAGCTGCCTGCCCCTTCTTGGGGCCATCTGGTAGAACGAACAACACATCTGTTTTCCGGATCTTTTCTGTAGCTTTAAGATAGGCCTTCATGGCCCGGACAATATCCAAGGTATGCAGCAACCCCTCCTTTCTAGATGTGGGTTTCGGAAAGAAGGATGGAAGTACCAAATCCTGGTTCAAGTGAAAATTGGATATAACCTTTGATAGAAAGGAAGGATGGGGCCGGAGAACTGCCCTGTCCTTATGTAGAACGAGATATGGTTCCTTGCACGATAAGGCTGCCAACTCTGACACTCTCCTGGCCGAAACTATGGCGACCAAGAATACCAACTTTCTTGTCAGTAAAATTAAAGGAATCTCAGCCAACGGCTCAAAGGGTTGTTTCTGTAGAGTGGACAGGACAAGATTTAAGTCCCATGGACAAATTGGTGACTTGACAGGAGGATTAATACGCAAGACCCCCTGTATGAAGGTCTTTACCAGCGAGTGGGTGGCCAGCGGCCTCTGAAACCACACTGACAGAGCTGAAATCTGTCCCTTGATTGTGCTTAAAGCCAGGCCTTTATCCACTCCTAGCTGGAGAAAACCTAACACCCTATCAATGGTATATTTGCGGGAATTCCATCTTTTGGATTCACACCAGCCTACGTAGTTCCTCCACACCCTGTAATAAATCACCCTGGAGGCCTGCTTTCTAGCCCTAATCAGGGTAGGAATTACCTGCCTAGACAGACCTCTACCCCTGAGAATCAGGGATTCAGCCTCCAGGCCGTCAAATTTAGACGCTGTAATGTAGGGTGGAGGATCGGGCCTTGTGAGAGTAGGTCTGGTCGTAGAGGAAGAGTCCAAGGGTCTCCCACTGCCATCTTCAGGACTAGTGAGTACCATGTCCTCCGGGGCCAAGCTGGAGCTACTAGAATGACTGGCTTGTGCTCCACTCTGATCCTGCGCAACAGGCGAGGAAGTAACTGTAGCGGAGGGAATGCATATAGAAGTTTGAATTGATGCCAAGGGCAAACCAACGCATCGGTTCCGCAGGCCATAGGGTCCCTCGCTCGAAACACGAACCTGTCCAGTTTCTTGTTGAACCTGGATGCCATTATATCTACGTCTGGCATTCCCCACTTCTGGCAGATTGTCTGAAAGACCTGGGGATGCAGAGACCACTCCCCCGGCGACAGAATCTGGCGACTTAAGAAGTCTGCCTGCAGGTTGTCCACTCCGGGAATGAATATCGCCGAAATGCAGGGTACATGAACCTCTGCCCACTGAAAAATCAAGCTCACCTCCCTCTGAGCGGCCTGACTCCTGGTTCCCCCTTGGTGGTTTATGTATGCCACCGCTGTGGCATTGTCTGACTGGATTCTCACCGGGGACCCCTGTAATCTGGAAGTCCATGCCAGGAGGGCTAAGTGAGCATCTCTAATCTCCAAGACATTGATGGGTAGCTGCCTCTCTGCTTCCACCCAAGTTCCCTGGCGAGAGAACCCCTCCAAGACCGCCCCCCCCAGCCTGGCGTCTGTGGTAACTACCTTCCAGACAACGGGGCTGAAGGACCTTCCCTTTAGAAGATTCTGAGGGTTCAACCACCAGGCCAGGCTTTGTCGGACCCTTGATGATAGCGTCAAAGGGGACTCTAAGGCATGTGCTCTCTTGCCCCAGGCTGCTAGAATGGCTGCCTGTAGGACGCGAGTGTGGATCTGAGCGTATGGTACTGCCTCGAACGTGGCCACTAGCTTTCCTAGTAATCGCATACACAGGCGAATAGTTGTTTTTTTCTTGCTTAGAACCAACTGAACCAACCCCTTGATAGCCTCGATCTTTACAAGGGGCAGGAACACCCTTTGCTGTTCTGTGTCTAACCTCATGCCGAGGTATTCCAACTGCTTTGTAGGCTGGAACGCTGACTTTTCCCGGTTTAGGACCAAGCCGAACCTTTCGAGGTACTGAACCGTGAGGTTTACTGCCTGTTGCAGACACGGCCGTGAGTGATCTATGATTAAAAGGTCGTCCAAGTATGCTAGGACTGTGACCCCTTGGATCCTTAGATTGGCCAAAACTGGGGCTAGGATCTTCGTGAATACCCGGGGGGCCGTGGCTAGCCCGAAGGGGAGCGCCCTGAATTGGAAGTGTCGCTGCCCCACTGCGAAGCATAAAAATCTTTGATGCGACTGAAAGATTGGTACATGAAGGTAAGCATCCTTTATGTCTATGGAAGCCAGAAAATCGTCCCTCTGGAGCGTGGCGACTGCTGACCGGATGGATTCCATCCGGAAGGAACGAACCCTTAGGTAAACGTTTAAACTCTTTAGGTCCAAGATTGGCCTGACATCGCCGTTGGGCTTTGGTATGACAAAGAGATTGGAATAGAAACCTAGCCCCTGCTCTTGGGCTGGTACCTCTATTATCACGTCCTGGCAAAGCAGGTGATCCAAAGCTGCCAGCATCGAGGCCTTCTTTGCTGGATCCTTTGGTAGCCTTGACTCTTGAAAATGAGGCGGAGGAAACTTTAGAAACTCCAGTCTGTAGCCTGTGGTTACAGACGCCCGGACCCATTTGTCGGGGATCTTGGCTTCCCAAACTTCTGAGAAGAAACGAAGCCTTCCCCCCACCCGCGAGAGTGGGGGCGCCCCTTCATAAGGCAGACTTAGGGGCTGGTTTTGTCGGCTTGCGATACCATGGTCTCTTACCCCCAGGGGCCTGTCCCTGCGATCTACTGTTAAGGTTGGATCGCGCAGGCGGCCGCCGATACTGCCTGGAATTTGAGGGTCCTGAGACAGGAAAGAGCTGCCTTTTAAATGTAGGACCCCGGAATGTCTTTTTGACTGTTAAAAGGGTACTTTTGCCACTTGAAATAGTCTGAATGTATTTATCCAGATCCTCTCCGAAGAGTCGTCCTCCATGGAAGGGAAACCCTGCCAGAAGCTTTTTGCATGGGGGCTCCGCCGCCCAGTTCTTCAACCATAAGAGCCTTCTCATGTGCACCAAAAATAGTGATAAACGAGAGGCCTGCTGGATGGAATCCTTTATAGCATCTACCGCAAAACACAGAGCTCTGGGAATGTCAGAAAACTCTTCTGCCTGTTGGGTAGGCATGTCTTTTAGCATTTCTTTTGTCTGGTCCGTTAACGCCTGACAAACTCCAATTGCAGCCACAGCTGGCTGTACCACTGCTCCTGCCGTAGCAAAAGATGCTTTTAAAAGTGTCTCTAACCGTTTATCAACCGGATCTTTAAACATTTGTATGTTTTCCACCGGGCAAGTTAGTGATTTATTCACACATGAGATGGCTGCATCCACCACTGGGAGCTTCCACCTCTTCGAGAATTTTTCCTCTATAGGGTAAATGACCGCAAATCTCTTCGGCGGCAGAAAAATCCTGTCCGGTCGTACCCAATCCTGAAAGATCAATTCCTCCAAGAGAGGATGGACCGGAAAAACTGCGTTGCTCAAAGGAGCTTTCAAAGAGCCCAGAGAGGATACCGCAGGAACCTGAGGCTCTGGCAATGGTAAATTAAATGCCGAGCGGACCATGTCCGTCAAAGACTGCACCCACAGTCTCTCTGTCTGGGAGTCTGAAAATGGTTCCTCAGAGGTAGATCCCTCAATCCCTGAACCCTCTTGGTTCAGGTCTAGTTGATCCTCCTGCGATTCCAATTCCTCCGGAGAGAGAATTTCAGCATCTGAGGATACACCTTTTGGTGATGGGGATCTAGCCCGTTTCTTGCCAGGAATAGATCTAGCGATCAACGCTGCTAATCTCTCTTCTAGCCCCCCTAGGGATACAGCTAGCATCTCCTCTGTGATAAACACAGGGCTGGGCTGATCTGGGCCAGCCCCAGCACCAGACCCCCCCAATGGCTCATCCAAGGCGACCTTCATGGGAATAAGCTGCGGGGAAAGTATCGGCATATCATCAGAATCAAAGGGGGAACCCCTTTGTTTTTTGGTCTTTTTTGTACCCTTTGGAAGCCATAATACAAAATCGAGGGACTCCGCCTACAACAGCAGACTGTAGTGGCCAGGAGTACAAAACTAGGGTTTAGGGGACAATAGATCACTAATGCCCAAAAACTGATGGGGCCCCGTATGTTTTCTTTTTTTTTTTTTTTAAAACATACAGCGACCCCAAACTTAGTTTGCCAGCCTCCAACCTGTTGCAAAAAGGGGGATTTTTTGGCTTAACAGAAAAGCATTGGAACCAAGTCCAGCATGTACTACCCCTCTTCCGCCACCGGGAGTCACTGTTCTGCCGCTCTGCGTCCTCTCCCTTTCAGATCAGGCTCAGACTGAGCACGGACTAGAGCCTGCTGATCTATAACAGCACACAAGGCGCGCCCCTGATGACGCTGCAGGCACGCCCCCCCGCCCTCCCCTCCGAACGGCGCGAAAAACGTCTATAAAACGTGCGCGCGTATGCCGGAGCAGGAAGTACATGGAGGAGCCGCGCTGCTGGAGACCCAGGACTGCAGTACCAGGTGGCAGAACCAAACCCCCGGCCAGGTAGGACTCTCCAAAAGGCCCCATAGGGGTCCTTACTAGCCCTAGGAAGAAAGCAGCAGGTAGCTAGCAAACACAATTGTTTTCTTAGACAGGGGAACCTAGTGATGGGGGAATGAGATCATCCTGTCTACACAGACATAGTGAGCAAGGTTGCCAATGCAGAGCATACTTAGGCTACCCCCCTTTTAGGTTACCCCGGAGAGCCTGCTGTCGAACCAAGTCCCGCAGGCTCCCCTCTTACCTGCTCCATGCTGCAGGATGTTTGTCTAGCAAAACGATCCAATCTTCTCCCATCTCCGTGGGGTAGCGTAATAGACCTTCAGGCCCTGGGGTCCTATGAAGGTACCCACTGTCCTGGACCTATATAGCACCCTGGCAAACAGGAACTTATGGTCTTTACTAACTCCAAGTCCTGGGCCCAGGGTCCAGCCCTCCAAAGAGGAGCATTATAGGCAAAACGCCACGGTTTGGGGCCCGGGTACTGTCCACTTTGGCACTGAGGCTCCTTGGACAGATCCGGTTAGCCCGCCCTTAATCCCAAGGATGTGGAGCAAAGCTATTCCGTGACCAACACCTAAGACACTGGCGAAAAAACTGAGGGACTCCCTCTAGGGGAGGGGGTTATATAGGGAGGGGACTTCCTGTTTGAGATTGCCAGTGTCCACACCTGAAGGTACTCCATATAACCCATATAGTAATGAATATGCCGCTCTGTGTCCCGTGATGTACGAGAAAGAAAGATCAGTTTGTGTCATCAGTAGAAATGGCAGCCTGGAGGAAGTGTGAAGTCAGGAATATTCTAGGCACTACATCACTAGCTAGCCAGGACCTTCCTGTAAGGAGGTGAAAAAAAAAAAAAAAAAAAAAAACAGACTACCAACTTTTAAATAGGCAAACCTTACCTATAGGGCAGAGTAGGACAAGTGTAGTACCCCATAATCTGTGCCCTCCAAACTGCTTGGGTGCTTAGCACTGCAATGTGTCTTGCAGATTAAAAAGGATATATTGCAGTATCTACTACCTAATCAGAAAATAATTCAACAAGATTTTTACAGCCAGGAACGGATACGTAAAAGGTAAAGGAAACCCTTAACTTTTCCAGGTCTCTAGTCCCATTTAGAGTCAAGACTTCGCCTGTCACAGTGACCATACCTCTGAAAAGATCTTTAGGGTGTAGGTGCCATTGGAATTGACCTGTAAAGAACCCTGCAGTTAACTTGTTGCACTATGTACCAAGTTGAGTGCCAAACACATGATCCAATACTTGACGGAAACAATACAGGCTGGCCTCACTGTTATAAGTCCAATTACCATTTTGATGTCTATTGAAGTTAATGAATCTAGAAATTGCTAGTGAGACACAAAGCAATAAGCAGTCAGATCTTGATAGAAGCGTTAGAGAAGGAGGGAAGACCGTTGAAAATTTGACATTTTTTTTATCCTAACATGAGAAGGGGTCCATCACCTAAAGTCACTGGCAAAAAACCTAAGTCTCATGGACTGGACCTGAAATTTGTGGAAAATAAACAATGGTCTAAGAATCAACTCCTGTGTCCTGTACTGTACGAATGGTATATATATATCTGATGACAGGTCACATTAAAAGTTGATAAATAACTCTATAAGACTGTTTATCTCATGCAAAGTCCAGAAAGGTCATATTCTTACTGTATATGGACCAGTAAACTCTGAGATGCTGAGAAATGCAGGCTGGTACTTACTAATCATGCAATACTATCAGGGAGGTATGTGATTGGCCCCAAATTTATTCTGCAGCAGGACAACAACCTCAGCCATACAGCCAATGTCATGAAGAACTCTTTAGTTCTATCTTTAAGAAGAACATGGAGTCCTGGAAGTAAGTTTTGGCTCCCACAGAGCCCCTGATCTCAAAATCACAGAGTCTGTCTGGGACTACATGAAGAAGCAGAAGGATTTGAGGCAGCCTACATCCACAGAAGATCTGTGGTTAGTTATCCAAGAGGTCTGGAACAACCTACCTGCCAAGTTCTTTCAAAAACTGTGTGCAAATGTACCTAGAAAAATTGATGCTGTTTTGAAGGCAAAGGATGGCCAAAATATTGTTTTGATTTAGATTTTCTCCAGTTCATGTACTTTCCATTTTGTTAATTAATAAGCAAGGTAGTTATAATTATCTTTTTTTCGTCATCTGTGTTCCATTGCAGAGATTTTCCTTCACTTCCTGTCGCAAAGCCAAACAGGAAGTGAGAGGAAATACCTGCAGATTAAGAGAATTTCTTGGGGAGCCCCCAAGTCACCAGAACTAATAATTGTAAACCGGACAAATAGAGAGGATGTATCTCCTTAATGGGAGCACAGATAGCTATAAAAACTGACAACCATTATAAAGTAGAGGTTTTGCCTTTAGTTATAATTAACCGCATTTGTTCACAGCTCCCGAAAGCATTTGAACAGTACTGTATGTGTAAAAGTTTTCAGTAGTTTTATTAAAAATTGAAATGCCCATAACTAATAGGGAAACATTTTCTTCATGTCCTGCCCATTGATCCCATTAGTGGACACCTGCAGAAGCATTTGTTGATCTTCATCTAGTAGTCTATAATGACCGACAGTGGCTATGTATGTACAGTGCCTTGCGAAAGTATTCGGCCACCTTGAACTTTGCAACCTTTTGCCACATTTCAGGCTTCAAACATAAAGATATAAAACTGTAATTTTTTGTGAAGAATCAACAAGTGGGACTCAATCATTAAGTGGAACGAAATTGATTGGATAGTTGAAACTTTAACAAATAAAAAAACTGAAAAATTTGGCATGCAAAATCATTCAGCCCCCTTAAGTTAATACTTTGTAGCGCCACCTTTTGCTGCGATTACAGCTGTAAGTCGCTTGGGGTATGTCTATCAGTTTTGCACATGGAGAGACTGAAATTTTTGCCCATTCCTCCTTGCAAAACAGCTCGAGCTCAGTGAGGTTGGATGGAGAGCGTTTGTGAACAGCAGTTTTCAGTTCTTTCCACAGATTCTCGATTGGATTCAGGCCTGGACTTTGACTTGGCCATTCTAACACCTGGATATGTTTATTTTTGAACCATTCCATTGTAGATTTTGCTTTATGTTTTGGATCATTGTCTTGTTGGAAGACAAATCTCCGTCCCAGTCTCAGGTCTTTTGCAGACTCTATCAGGTTTTCTTCCAGAATGGTCCTGTATTGGGCTCCATCCATCTTTCCATCAATTTTAACCATCTTCCCTGTTCCTGCTGAAGAAAAGCAGGCCCAAACCATGATGCTGCCACCACCATGTTTGACAGTGGGGATGGTGTGTTCAGGGTGATGAGCTGTGTTGCTTTTACGCCAAACATAACGTTTTGAATTGTTGCCAAAAAGTTGGATTTTGGTTTCATCTGACCAGAGCACCTTCTTCCACATGTTTGGTGTGTCTCCCAGGTGGCTTGTGGCAAACTTTAAACGACACTTTTTATGAATATCTTTAATAACTGGCTTTCTTCTTGCCACTCTTCCATAAAGGCCAGATTTGTGCAGTATACGACTGATTGTTGTCCTATGGACAGAGTCTCCCACCTCAGCTGTAGATCTCTGCAGTTCATCCAGAGTGATCATGGGCCTCTTGGCTCCATCTCCGATCAGTCTTCTCCTTGTATGAGCTGAAAGTTTAGAGGGACGACCAGGTCTTCTTAGATTTGCAGTGGTCTGATACTCCTTCCATTTCAATATTATTGCTTGCACAGTGCTCCTTGGGAAGTTTAAAGCTTGGGAAATCTTTTGGTATCCAAATCCGGCTTTAAACTTCTCAACAACAGTATCTCGGACCTGCCTGGTGTGTTCCTTGTTCTTCATTTAAACGGACCTGTGAGACTATCACAGTGCAGGTGCATTTATACGGAGACTTGATTACACACAGGTGGATTCGATTTATCATCATTAGTCATTTAGGTCAACATTGGATCATTCAGAGATCCTCACTGAACTTCTGGAGAGAGTTTGCTGCACTGAAAGTAAAGGGGCTGAATAATTATGCACGCCCAATTTTTCAGTTTCTTATTTGTTAAAAAAGTTTGAAATATCTAATAAATTTCGTTCCACTTCATGATTGTGTCCCACTTGTTGCTGATTCTTCACAAAAAATTACAGTTTTATATCTTTATGTTTGAAGCCTGAAATGTGGCAAAAGGTTGCAAAGTTCAAGGGGGCCGAATACTTTCGCAAGGCACTGTATTGTATGCCTAAATGATTATCCCACATATCTTAGATGTTTTACAAATAGCAACATTTACATACAGATTTGAAAACAGTATGGGGGACTCATTTACATAAAGCTAATTTACATCTCAGTTTTCTGGCCTTTATTTGATGTAAAAAAACAGGCAAAGGCTCAAACCTCACACATACAAGAAAAGAGCAGACGGGATATTTAGTGGCACCGGAAAATCGCGTTTCATCATTTTTTTTTGCAAACAAATCATTTGTTAAAAAATTAATAAACAAAAAAATAAAAAAAAGCAAAAGAAAAAAAAACAGTTAAGAAACATAAAAATTCCCTTCATTGCCAGAAAAATGTATCCACCCCGTACATACATTTGTAGTATTATTGTCTTTTTTTCATAGGAAAAATAAGTGTCTGAGAAGGTGGCAATGACGGGAAGTGGCATAGCTCGCAAACAGGAAGTAATGCTGAATGAGAACGGGCCTAGTTGTAGTCCGCCAGGGATGATGTCACAAGTTCAAGACTGCAGGTGGTGCCACGGGTAAAACAGGTGAAGTAGAAGATATGTAGTTAAAAGGTCTCTAGTGCAATTTACAAGTGATGCAAAGGATTAAAGAAACACGTCCATTTAAAAAAAAAAAAAAAGCGAGGGCAACGCACGGAAAAAGAGTCCCCAATGCGGCCATCACGGTCACAGTGCGTCATCCGCAGTAATATTCTCCAGTGCAAATACTTTCAAAAATGAGTTCTGCAGAAACAGGTCAGGACAAACCTCTTAAAAAAAAAAGGGACTTGACAGGTGCCGAACCGCATCCCTCCCTGAGAGTACCAAAAATCCAGCTGCGCCTGGAGAAGTTACCCCCAGCGGCAGCCACAGTGTCCATTTTTCAGAGGGAGGGCATATATTTGCTGCGCATAGTCAGGGTGGGGCCTTCAGTGCATCGACCTCCAGCCCTTTGGTGACTCCAGGCAGGCCAGCTACTGGCCAGGATCTGTCCTTATCAGGAGGGGTCTCAACCTCAACATTCATCCTCCTGGTACATTGTCTCGTCCAGTTCCTGAGATTCCAGGTGTTCCAGTCTGTCCGTTCTCCCACTCATTATCTCTTCTGGTGTTTTCATAAACCTGCCAAGAAGGCATATGATTAAAAAGAATGTTTCAGAAGACAATTTATTTTTGGGCGATTAATGGGAGTGTAAAGTTAGTTTCTTTTTATTTGTATTCCCTTGCAGTCTGTTAAATATTCAATTGAAAGTATTGTGTTCTGTTCACTAAGTGAAAAAAAAAAACGATTGATTGAGCCAGAATAGTGCTGTCCTCTATGAACTACATTGTGGAGAGGGAATGTGTACTGTAGTTCACAGAGGAGAACTGGGCATGGCTGAGAACACAAACACACTTCCTGTCTTATATAGTGACAACACTGCTCCTCCACAGAGGAACAGTACAAGCTCGCCAGATGAAGAAAAAGATTGAAAAATAAAACAAATGCAACCACCATATCCAAAGAAGGCTAAGCTGGAATATTAGGTCTACAGATGTAAAATTTAGTTGGATAGGATAGTGATCTGTATTTCTTAGCACACAGGCTCTGTGGTGTCATAGCCTACTAAGCTACATGAGACAAAGTGTGTTGGGTTTGAGCACTGTATATTAGAGGGCGAGCAGATCTGAGGCAGGGGAAGCATTGTTTGTTACCTAAATAGTAACCTTTGTCCTGGCTCCTTACGAATTATGTTTAGTTTGTAGTAATGGCGGAGAGCTCGTGACATCTTTTCATACGTCATGTTCGTTCTGTTCTGTTTATTAAATAAAAAGAGAAAAAAAAAAATTAACAGAGAAAAAAATAGAAATATAGGTGAATGAAGCAATAGAGGAAAACAGCCCAGAAGAAGGAAAATTAAGAAAAGAGCTCAAGAATAAAAATGGAGAGAGAGAAAGAAAAAAGTTCAGGAGAGTGAAAGAGGCAGAGGAGAAAAAAGAAACTTCAAAACTGGAAAAAAAGGAGTTAGTGCTCAAGAGCAAAGAGAGAAAACTGAAAAATTGTATATCAAATACTTACCGCAATTTTCCTTTCCTAACAAGCTATATGTCAGCCAACTTCGGGTAAGGCCCCGTCCACCCCCATGCAATCAGCTCATAAATTTGACCCCCACACCCTGAACGGTGTTACACAACTAGAACTTTGTCCATAGGCGAGGGCTATGTCCAGGAGGCTCACACTGGACGGACGGCCCAATCCTTGATCCAGCAAGGAAGGAGACTGCTCCAGGTCCTGACCACATAGAGGAAATTAAAAGGAAAATTATTCAGGGCGTGGGGTCAAATTTATGATTTATGTCCTGATTGCATGGGGGTAGGTGGGGCCTTACCCAGAGGTGGCTGACATGGAGCTGTCAGGAAAGAAAGTTCAGGTGAGGTAAAGTGAAAAGGGGAGAGAGAGAGACCACTCAACAGCAAAAAGGAGATAGAAAAATGAGCAAGTGCTCAAGAGCAAAGGTGAGAGAAATAGAACACATAAAAGAGCGCTCAGGAGCAAAGAAGAGCACGCACATATGATAAAAAGAACAGTGCAGGAGAGGGAAAAAAAAAATGCGAGAAGAGAATGAATGAATATGGGTCCTTTTATCGCAATATAACCACTTTTCATTGTATTTCCCTTTGGCACTGTGTATTTCTCCCATGTATTTTGTCTGTAATAGTTTGCAATGGGAAATTAAACTGTTTTTGGGTGGGAAAGGAAGGGGGAATTCAGCCACCACTATAAAACCCATATTATGCCAGACTTTGTGTGGGAGATAAACAGTAACAAGGTAAATTATTTTCACATTAGTTTAAGGGAAACTATAAATGAGTCCTGAAACTGCCCAGGGCAACTATATAAATAGGCAGGACTGCTTGACTCCAAGAGACAGAGGAGAAATAAAGAATTTAATTTGGTAGCTGCATACAAAATCAGCTATTTTTGGTGACAGCCAGCCACATGCAGCTAAATAGATCGTTGTAGAGGAAATGTTTGGAATGTCTCAGATACCTTATGATTCCCCACAATCTCGCCAAGCCGTTGGGGTCCATGATTCTGAAAACCATCGACTCCTTATCTTCCCAGCGGATGAAGTTCTCATATCTGGTGTCGGACAGGAGCTGGTACACATAATCCCAGAGCAGCCGGCAGTCTGTGAGAAAAAAAAAAAAAAAGAATCTATTTCTAATCTAATTGAATCCGTTTTATCCATTTTGCCAACCACGAACAAATATCCAGAATAAAAAAATATATATTAATAATGTTTTTTATTTGCTTTTGTACCAAGATGATTAAAAGACTTGAGAAGACTGCAATCATTTTGGAGCACAGAAACTTTTGGACGTGTAACTTGTCTTTTTTTTTGCAACTGGCACACATAATGAAGGAGAGGACCCTACGTGCATTTGTTATTCATACTTCATTGCTCTAGCTTGGCACAATGTAGGTATGCATATCTCATAACCGATGGGCCACAGGGGATGCTGAAAATCACTCTAGTAGTTGTCACTACTACAGTGATAGCTGCAATATTCCAGTTCTGGGAGAGGCTGGCCTGCACACTGATTACTGGGAATGACTGTCTGCCACCACTGCAGTTCATAGAATACAATGTATTTTTTCCACCAATAAATACAAGGTTCTCTCTGATTGAATAAGGTGGAGAAAGGGGGGGGGGTGATGTCACAGTTTCTTTTTAGAACTCAGAAGATTGTGGCCATCAATTTGGTAGTGTAGTGCCAACTATGCACAATTACTCTGGTCCAGTTTGTAAGTGTGCAGAACAGATATTTCTGGATTTCAGCTCTAACACCTGCTTAATCAGAGGTCAATAAACCTAAATGCCAGGACCAAATTCAGTATATGTTGGTTAACTTTACAGCTTAAATTTACCTTACGTAAAGCCAATTATCTATTTTTTTTTTTTTTTAAGTAGGGAAAGGTTTATTTTTTCGGGAAGTGTCGCATTGGGTAGATTTCTTTTCACAAAGGGTGAAAGGAAAAACTTTCCAAAGTGAGTTTCACAACTTTTGGACAGTTGTCAGAGGTTTTGTCATTTGGGAAGATTGCCCTGCTCCTCCCAAACAGTGGTGGCAGCATCATTCTGTGGGGATGCTTTTTATCAGCAGGGACTGGAAAGATAGATGGCATTAAAATAACAGGCAATTCTTGTAGAAAATCTGTTTCAGTCTCTCAGATTTGAAATTGGGATGGAGGATGACCCCCAAGCATACTGCTAAAGCTACACAGGAGTGATTTAAACACCTTTTGAATAAAGCTCAGGCCTCAACTCAATTGAGAATATGCCAAGCTAATTGAGTAATACCACAAGAGGCTTGTAGCTGCAATTGCTGAAAATAGTGGCTCTACAAAACATTGACTTTTTGGTATGTCATGCAACAAAAACAGGAAAAATATACTTTTGCAAGGCACTATATTCCTTCAAAATAAGTATTCTCATTTGATCAAGGTCATCCGCCCGCCGCCCCCCCCCCCCCCCCCCTATTCAACGCACAAGCACTCACCAGCTATTCTGCCTATGGGCATGGTCCTGTCCCTCAGGTGGAGACATAGACCACCATCAAATGATTCATAAATGCCATCTCCTCACGGTGTGACAGATTCATAGGCTTCCCTTCTCTCTGCTGACCATCTTCCACGCCCAGCCGTGGCTGTTTGAACTCCAAGGTATGACGTGTGTTAAAGAAGCAGGGGGTGCATGATAGGGCTGGGCATAAGCTGAATAACCCGCGGGTTTTCCTGCCGTGGGCTGCTGGGTTTTGGCTGCATTTCAGTGGGACAGTGATTGGCCTCAGCTGGAGAAACTGATAAAGGGTAGGCATCATGATTGTGGTGGTTGCTTTCACTGTGCAGGCGGTGGAGACGTTCTGCAGGGAGGGCGGCGTACGCTGCTCTCAGCGGTGAGCGGAGTGGCGCGGCTCAGGATCTGGCGAGGCATGGTGGTTAGTGGGGAGGGGGGATAGAGATCGATGTCGTAGCTCTATAGTTGGGGTGTTCTGTGGAAGGACTTCAGAGTGGCCCTTGGAGGTCGGTGTTGGATATGGTCTGAAAAGGAGCAACAGGCAATACATAAAAAACAAAGAACAAAGTCAACTGATAAATAATCTTCAATACAAAATGCAGTTTTGTGTGCCCATAACTTTGTGAACAGTAATTTTCAATGAGGATAAAGCGCTGTAAACAACAAGCCAAGCTTTGGTTCAAAATCGTGGTGCAACCTCAGTCACTTGCATTGGTGAGTCCGAGAGACAGTGCCCATCAACTTGACATGCCGTGTTTAATTTGCCATGGCATGTCCGCCGTAACAGCCGGGGGGTAGTCCCAAGGGAAGGGGGCGAGCCGCTGACTAACCCCCAGCAGAACGGCTTTGAGGGGCAATTTGATGAGGCCGGGAAGTGAGAAATTCAGACAAAGTAAAGGGTTTATATAAAAATTTTAGCTCACAGGGCCTTCTTTACTGTATCTTTATGGAGTACTTATTCAGTGTGACCAGTCTGGTTTCAAACGGGAAGGCAGGCATCCGGGAGACCCCCACTAGGGGGTCCCTCAGGGTTGTTGCAGTATGCCTAAATCCACAAGGGGGGGCCTCTTGCTATTGTCCTTGATGTACTCCGGAGAAAGGGTTTTTAAGGTACAGTATTTAAAACTCCTTTTTCTTTCTGTACATCACGGGACACCCACCTATTGGGATACAAATAT